>JAASGH010000396.1:0-14154 GCA_023334155.1 Globisporangium heterothallicum
GAGAAAACACGACCGCAGTACGAGCCATACGGAAGACCTTCCTGGACGAGTGGACACGCTCCTTCGCTGGCATCTGCTGCACAAATGGTGCTGCCTTTCACGCAGAAAACGCCGTTCGTCCCCTCGACACTGATTTCCGATGCACCAGTTGCGCATGGAGCAAATGCGCGGACAACAGCCGAGGTCGAAGCGGACGTGAACAGGATCGCGGCGAGGAAGGACTTGAGCATTGCCTCTTAATCACTAGGAAGCTGGGCTGAGAAGCACAAGAGAAGAAGTGGAAACCGAAGGAGGGATGCCGAAGGAGGGAAGTTTGGGAATGAAGACTCCAATCCGACACATCGGTCGAGATTTGCAGGTGAACGCTCGCGACATGGGATATGGCGCCGTGACCTTTAATTTTAGAGCGAACAACTCGCTCGGACTTGTCCATTGTGCTCGGACTGCTTCCTCGATATCCTCGTATCCTTGCGCAAGACGCATGGGATTGCTCCGAACAAATGAGGAGCAGATTCTTGCAGTGGGGTAATTTTGGTCTTTGCGATGGTGCGATGGCTTGAAGTATTCACTTTCTTCGTAATAATAGTCGTTCCTGGAAACATCTCGCCATTTTTGGGCAGAAGAAGATCAATCACGAGTTGTTCAAGCACCATCACTTGAAATCTCGCGAGGAAATCCCTCAAGTCATGGAGAGTTCCGATCGCCCACACTGCTCGTTCGTATCGTGACGGACACTCTCCCTCGCTTCTCAGCAAAGTTAATGCGTTCACTTTAGAGAGATGGCGCTTTCGTTTAAGTTGGTATGGATGGAGCGAGCGCACTTATGAAGGTTTGGAGCAACGCACTTAGTGGGATCGGTCGTGCTAAAACCGAGTGAGCAGTTCGTGCAGTCTGATTGGCTTGGTTGAGCCCTATCCCTTCACTGGACCCGTTGAGAAGTAAAGGGTGTGTAATCTCCGCGGGTATACAAGAATCAAGTATTCGGGTGAGCCCTCCTTTGTATTGTCGACATGCGGGGTTGGATTGGTCCATACAGACTTTCATATCGACTGGATTGTATGCCCCCTCCCGCACGTCCCCATCCGCACACACAAAACCTCAAGCCATGTCGCCTCGCCTGTTTTCAACGTCTCCCGATACAGCATAACAGGACCGCAAGGTCTCCACCGGACTGATCATCTCTCCTGGTTGCGAACCCCTCTTCTCCGCATGCAAAAAAAGCAGAAAACGCCCAGTTCTCCCTCATGCTTGGATCTGTTGACGCCGTAGAAAGAAAGAAAGAAAGAAAGAAAGAAAGAATAGCGTCCACGCTCCCTTCTTCTCCGTCATTCCCGCTTTTCCGCGCTCAAGCCCTCAAGTCAAGCAGAACCCTTCCTTTCTCGCTAGTGCATCATCCTAGACTAAACCATGGCTCGCACCAAGCAAACCGCTCGCAAGTCCACTGGCGGCAAGGCTCCTCGTAAGCAACTCGCCACGAAGGCTGCGCGTAAGAGCGCGCCGACCGCCGGCGGCGTGAAGAAGCCGCACCGTTACCGTCCAGGCACGGTCGCGCTCCGCGAGATCCGCAAGTACCAGAAGTCGACCGACTTGTTGATCCGCAAGCTGCCGTTCCAGCGGCTCGTGCGCGAAATCGCGCAGGACTACAAGACCGACCTGCGCTTCCAGAGTACCGCGATCTTGGCGCTCCAGGAAGCCTCGGAAGCGTACCTGGTCGGTCTCTTTGAAGACACCAACCTGTGTGCGATCCACGCCAAGCGTGTGACCATTATGCCAAAGGACATCCAATTGGCACGACGCATCCGCGGCGAACGAACGTAAGGCAGCAAGCACGTATGCAGCAGTATTTTCCATATTAATTAAACCGAGAAAACAGAATGCACAAGGATATTGCATGTACCCACCGAGCTCGCACCATTCTGGACTCCAGCTTTTAGCAAAGAAGCGCATGTTCGCACGAAGCTCCACTATGAGGAGGAGTAGCGCCACTACGCTGCGCTCTTGCTGTAAAAAGCAGGTATTTCCGTTTGGTGTGCTTCTTTCAGCTTGCTCGTGCATATCTGTCCGAAGTCGTCGAAGCGTTGTGGCTGCGAGCAGGAGGCTCAATAAATAGCTGCCATGTTGCTTTCCACTTCGATGCCACCACAGACACGTGCGTGTGAGCATGCACACAGCGCAGCAGAATGCGCAGCAATGGAGAGATGTGCTGGCAGCGCCGTTCGTTTTTTCGAATTTGTTGGCGTTCGCTCGTGCAGTCCACAAGACAGTCGTCCATCACCGAAGTGGGACACCAAAAGAGCAGACGATCACTCTGCACTCGGGCTCGTTTATGCGCCGACTGGAGCGACTATGTCCTCCTAGCGTAAGGTGGGCCACCTCACTTCCGGTCCTCCTCGCATTTAAGCGGAACGACGTTCGAGACCTTTTCGATTCGTCACACAAACGAGCTCCTCTCGCAAAGAAGCAAAGAAGCAAAGCACGATGGCCATCCAGGAGAAGATCAACGCGAACCCGACGGTGTACGCCGTGAACACGTCGGCGTCCAAGAAGTACGACGTGTTCGACGACAACACGGATGAAGAGTCTGTCGACCCGTTTGAAGCCGACGAAGTCTTCGGTTCGTTTGCGTCCTTTCTCGTAGGTAGCATGGACGATGACACTGGTGCTGACAGGTTGTGCATGTACTCTTTGCGCACAGAGGTTCTGCGCCACATCAATGATCCAGAGCACCCGCTTACGCTGGAGCAGTTGAAAGTGATGTCGCTGGAGAACATCCACGTCGACGACAAGAAAAGCCTCGTGAAGGTGTTTTTCACACCGACCATCCCGCATTGCAGGTACGACAAAAGGACAGCGAGAGAAGGCTGTGCGCTTTCTTGGCTATTGTTCCGTATCGCTCTTGCTGATTCTCGTGTGTGTGTATCTGCAGTATGGCGACGCTTATCGGTCTCTGCCTCCGTGTGAAGTTGCTGCGCTCGCTCCCCGCGCGCTTCAAGGTCGATATTCTGATCACCCCTGGCACGCACTCGTCGGAAGCAGCCGTGAACAAGCAGCTGAACGACAAGGAACGCGTCGCAGCTGCCCTTGAGAACTCGCATTTGCTTCATGTCGTCAACAAGTGTATCGCGAACACTGACAAGTGATAATTTATATGCTGCATCCACCCACATCCATGCTGTTGCACACAGCAACACACAGCAGAGGATGCGGAAAGGAGAGTTTGCGGTAGATACTATTTGCATCTTTGTGTGGGGAGGCTCTATTTCTTTCATATGTTACAATAATAAATAGGTCGAGCTCGAAGTCTTCTTCGTTTTGCTTTATGTGGGCACGCTACTCATATGGCTGCTTTGGGGACTCCTGCTGCGTTTGAACGAGTTTCTCCAGATCTGCGATTCGTTGCAGCAAGCTCTGGCGCTCGTCCAGCAGGTCGTCAATCGTGGTTTTACTCATTCCTCCGGCTACTCCATTACCACCATCAGGATCACGACCGACAGCTCCTTCTTCTTCTTCGCAGTCGTCTTCACTTGCGTGGAGAACTTCTTGGGAATCCTCCAAGAGGAAGATGTCGCAAACGCTTCCCTCAGACAGCAATGCGGTCTGCTTCCTCACTTCGGGTGTGCGGTCGAAATCCCAGTCTCGCGTCTTCGGCGCAGCAGTCTTGAGCCGTTTCTCGTAGTTGGATGCATCGCGGCGGATCTGCGAGAGCGCTTCCGGGACAGCAAGTCCTGCAACCGTCATGGGGCGACAGTCACCGCTTGCGCCGCTCAGTTGGGTTGTGTTCGCTCTCGCTTTGCGGAACGCTCGAGTCAAGACGCGGATCTCATCCTCAAACTCACCCTCCCATCGTCCACGCTCCTCAGTGAACATTTCTCTGTCGTTTGCAAGTCTAGACACGAGATCTCGACGCGCCGACGCTGCCTCTTGGCGTACCCGCAGTCTCCGCTGGTGATTCAGCTTCTGCAAGTGCTCCGCTTTCAGTTGCCGCAGATGTGCTTCTCTCTGCCACTGCTCGTCTTCTATCCGCTTGCGAAGCCGTTCTTGGCGCTGCTTACTCGTCTTGTATAGCGACTCCCGCCGCGATTCTCGCTGCTGCACTCGGATTCCTTGACCTGTGGACGCATTACGACTGAAAAAATCTTTCAGGATCGGAGCTGTATCTTGCATCACCGGGACTGCCTCGCCATCCATTCTCTCTCGATTGATTCCGACCAATCGAGATGGGAATGCTGCATAACTGTTGCTCCGCGTTCGCTGCGACGACGTGTCTGCAAAGTCAAAGTCTTCGTCATGCTCTTGCTCCCGAGGCACGATTTTCTCGATCGCCGACTTGCGCTGACCAGCGGTGCGCACCGATCCTTTCACTTGGATCGTTTGCACCACCGATGGGTGTCGTTGTCGCTGCTGCAGTTTCGTCTCCTGGTCTTCATCGTCCGAGGCGACGTCACAGATCACACTAGGGCAAAAGTCAACTGGCTCGACAGGTGTAGAGTGCACGTCAGTCGTGTGCACCAAACTGTTCTCAGACGAGACCTGGCGGAGCGTCAGAGGCTTCGTCCCGGAGCTCTCTGCATACGCTGAAGAGGTGACAGACCGTTGCTTCTCCTGAGGGTGGCCGCCACTACTTCCACGCGTCTCGCTAAGCGGCATCACCTGTGTGGATCGAGACGAACCCAGTTTCTTCCCAGAGAAGATCCGCTGGCTCATCGCTGCAGTCACTTTCGTCATCCACGACTCCCCTCGCGACGACGACGAACTACTGGCGCTGCGTCGTCGCGGTCCCTGCTGCTGGTGGTGCGGGTCGCTGATATCGACCGCATGGTACTCTCTGCTCGACTCGCCATCGCAGCAACTTGCATTTGCTTTCCGCGTCCGTCGCTTATCCGCCATAATGCGGTGGCGGCGCCAATAGTCCACTTCCGTACGCGCTCCTCTTGCTATCCACGATTCAGCGCAACACACAGGAGAGAGCCGATGCAAACGCGAGGGAACATACAGCGCCACACAGAGGTCGCTACGCCCCTGTCTTCCTGTCGTCCTCGTCCTCAATAGCCTTACTCTTCACAGAACAAACGCTACACACACACACACCTTGAACGAGTCGCCAGCTGTGATGAGTGCTCTCCGTTGTAAATATAGCGTCGTTTCAAGATCTGATGATGACGATGATGCGCATCCACGTCTTCCAAATGTTCCACAAAGCGGTCCTTCAAAAGACGTAAATTACACAAAAAGGCGCTCTCATCGCCAATATTACGTAAACCATGCATCCTGTGTAGACGAATATGGCGGATGTATTCCGTGGAGCAATGAAAAGCCAACTGTTGCGGACGGTCGTTTGTGTTGTTGCGCTTTAATAATTAAATACTTTCTCCCCTCGGACCGAGATCCCGACAGCCATCGACAAAGTGGCGTCACCCCTACAGACCTGTCTGGTTTGCCTTGGCTAGAAAGTTGACTGTCATGGCTTCTTGCGGACGTCGATGATCAGCACGGTCACATTGTCCATGCTCCCGAGCTCAATGGCGCGATCTATCAGCACTTTCGCCATCTCGTCGATAGAGAGCCACGGATTGTTGCTGCGAGAAAAGTAGGATAGCAAAAGTCAGTCGACCACGTCCACACACACACACACACACACACACGCTTTCTTTTGCGTACCGGATGCAACTCAGCACTTGTTCGTTGGGCAGGACGTCCCACAGTCCATCCGAAGCCAGGATAATGTACTCGTCTTCGGGGGTGAGTTCGTGGATCGTGACGTCCGGTATCGGAATCACGTACTCCTTCAGCTCCGAGTCGCCAAAGGCACGCGCTACTGCAAGTCGTCCGTTGACTCTCGGGACGCCTCGCACGTAGAGCACCATCCCGCCCGCTTCTTCGATGCGTTGCTTTTCTAATTCATTTGTCGCTTTGTGGTCCGTGGTCAGCGCGGCGACGCCTTTTCTGGACACGATAATGGCTCGGCAGTCCCCGGTGTTGCAAAAATACGCTACCCCCTTGCGGATCAGCAAGGTGATCGCTGTCGAACCTCCTTCGCACTGGTTCGCAGCCTCTCGCTTCAGAATCTCTTCGTTGATCGCCAGACACGCCTGCTTGACCGCACTCTCGATATCCGAATAAAAATTCGACTGTCGGAGCATATACAGCGGCAGCAGCAACGCTAGCAGGGACGAGCACCGCGCGCCACCGTGCCCATCGTAGATCCCATAAAACGCCGTATCGTTTGAGGTCTTCGCCTTCATCAGTTTCCTCACGTCGTAGGACGGCGCGGTGCCATTGTTCACATAGGATTCCATCATGCGTTGGATAAGCGCATCGTCGTAGCTGCTGAGACTGCTTCGCTCCGTGGTCAGCAGTCCTTTCCCGAACCGCTCGAGACTTGTGATGATGCGGAAGCGGTCTTCGTTGGTCTGGCGGATGCCCGAGCTCGTCGCGAGCGCGTAGTTCTTGACGCCAAACACCATCTCCTGGTCGATCGCCGTCATGACCGGGACCGAAGCGACGGATGCGGCGACGTGAGCACTAGCACCCCCATCGCTGTGTCTCGCCGCATGGGACGCGCGTGTGCCCACGAACAATGGGGACGTCACGGACGAGCGGCGCAGGATGCTCGAGAGCGTGCGCGTGAAGAACCCCGCGCGCTCTTCGCGACACTCCTCTCTCTGTGGGATCTCTTGCACGGAATGACGCGTGCGACCAACCATTCCTCTCTCTCAATGCGTACAATCTAGCAGCTACTTGACTTTTTGTGAACTACGCGCAGCGCAAACGAAAGTTGCTGCTTTTGTTGCGCGGTTGCGACCTTGGTTACTGAACACTTTGCGCTCAGCAAACTAGAGAAAAAAAGCAAAGACGGTAAACAGTGCTGAGGTTTGCAAGCAAGCAAACGCAACCTGCCACGTAAGCAAGCGCAAGGCAGGTCAAGGGAACGAGTCCCTGGAAGCAACGCAAGACAAACTGGGCAAAAAAAGGAAAGAGAGCGGCTGCGAACGTTGCGTTTGCACCCTCGCGAGTGAATGAGGGATGGCACCATTCCTCTTCGTTTCTCTCTTTCCTTCTTTTCACTTCTCTCTCTCTCTACATACGTTGTTGCACGTTGAAGCAAGCAGTGGTGGCCACAAGTTTTGACTCGGTTGCGTCTGAGCCAGCGGTCTTGTGCTGCCTGATGGCGCGAGTGAATCCATTTCCTTTTTGCGTCCTCGAAGAGAGCGACGTCTCGCAAAAAGTGGCTGCACCACAAACAGACCCCTACCCGCGACTGCGCAGCCACAAGTTTTTGCGTAGTTCCTACCCCTTGACCTCGTTTTTTGTTCTTGCCCTTATCGCGCCACTCTCTCCCGGTTCGGTTGTCAGAAATGTGTGCAGTTGTTTGGTCTCAGCGTCTCACGATCAGAACTGCTGTGTGTATGTGGATACACGAAGACAGCAGCTTTTCTTGCTTGAAGATGGCATATATGACTGGTCTGTAGTGGCGTCGCTTGTTGAAACGAGGTGGATCCGCTCCAGCATACGTTGGTCTCAGAAGGATCCACGATGGATCTGGACGAGAGATGCCAGCAATCCCGACTGGAGCAGACGACCATGCAGGATGTCTGCGATGCGGTAAGGACTGACTGAGGAGGATGGTTGCACACGGATCGCTACAGGATCCGGAGACGGTGGTTGCGACAACAACAACAACAACAACTACTGTGGGTCAAACGCTGTTCGTGTAAACATTTATGCTATCGCTTGTTGCGGTGTGTCTCTTGCCTGGACATCGCGTCGCTGTCTTTTTATTGTGCGTCGACTTGTTGCGAAGGGTGCGCTTTCTCGAACACGGACATCTTTTCCAGCTCGGCAGCGATGCGAGCGATGATCGGGAAGTTCGTCATGTCCACATTGAAGCGGTTCGCATTGTACACTTGAGGTACGAGGTACACGTCGGCCAGCGTGACGCTGTTGCCGACGCAGAATTTGCCCGCAGTCAATGCGAGCTCTTTTTCGAGACCCAAAAAGCCGCGACCGATCCAAAAATGAGCCCATTCGATCTTCGCCTTGCCCTTCTCTTCCGCTGCCAACGCTTCGGTGACCTTCGACATGACGGCGAGGTTTTGGATCGGTTGGATATCGCTGCCGATGATGCCGCACAAATTGCGCACTTGCGCCCGCTGCAGGCTATCTTTCGGAAGCAGTGGTTTCTCGGGTCGTGTTTCTTCCAGGTATTCCAAAATCGCACCGGATTGGCTCAGCAAGTGGCCATCGATCGCTAGGGATGGCAGGCGCTAATATTGATAGACAAACATGGTGGTGGGCAATCGTAGCAACGGCAAAGAGACTCATTAGATCAGTATTGGCTGCCCAGAGCCCTGCGACCGTCTGTGCGTAATCGAATTGTGCACCTGGTTTGGGTTGAGGTTGGTGAAGTGCTCTTGGAAATGCTCGCCTCCGCCGTTCAGCAGATGCACGGGCTTGACTTCGTACGCGATCCCCTTCCACTCGAGCGCCATGCGCACGCGCCACGAGCAACTGCTGCGCCAGTACGAGTACAGCACGACATCGCGCTCCGCTTCCATCTTCTGCTTCTTCGAGATTGGACTCGCCATTACAATCCGCCGATGCACGCAACACTCTCTTTTAGCTCTCTCTTGAGTGATGAAGACCAGGATGACGATCCACATTGTGGATCTCAGCAACAAAAGGGAACCCCGGAAATAGCGATGCCAGCAGAAGCTAATATTTGCCACAACACATGGTTTTTGAGAAAACCGTCAAATGGGTTGAGGTTGCATCGAGCGTCGCTCTAAATGTGATAATGCGCAAGCTTTGTGGCAAAGATCCATGCTTCTATTCCCAGGGATCGCAGCGACCTTCAAGTCGATCGCGCAATTCATTTTGGTGTCCCGCAGTTTGACTCCAGTTTTTTAAAGTGAATTGCCCGCGATTCCTTTCTCCCATTCTCCTAATTCCACATTCGCCACACCACTTTCGGCACCAAATATAACGTGGCCCACCTCCTTTTGGAGCGATGTCATTTGCATCCCTGTTATAAGGTGCTCGAGCCATTTTTAACAGTCCAAACTCCATACAGACGATAGATAGAAACCACGCAATTCAATCAGTGCGGAAAATGCTGCAGCGACAGCGGTCGCCGTCGTCAGGGAGTATGGCGAACTCGACAGCCACCGGTGAGGCAGGAGGAGGATACAGCTCGGAGAGGGACGACGAGTCGTCCTCCGACGACCAGATCATCGATGTCGTGAGCCACGGTCCCGCGACGCTGCACTCGACGCGCGCCAATTTCGTCATTGATGAAGACGATGGTCGCGGAATCATCAACGGCAGTCGAAGAAGTGTCGGCAGTAAAGACGTGGACGAAGAGCGCCAAGAAGAGGAAGAAGAAGGAGAAGAAGAAGAGGAGGAGGAGGAGGAGTACGCGCAGGAGCATGAGTATCGCCGGGGACGCCACGCGGTCCCGATGCGCTCGCCCGGCGAAGAGCTGGCGGACGTGGATCTGCTCGAAGACACACGAGATAGTGCGAGGAGCTTGCCGCGGCTGCCCAAACTGCGAAATCGCGTGTTTTTCCAGAACGATGACATCAGCATTGGTCTTGGCGGCGATCGACCGAGCCGACGCGTGCTGTTCCGCAGACGCAAGCGCCAAGAGGGCGATGTGTTCTGGACCGCGATTTTCGTGTCGAATTTGCTGTCGCTTGCGGTTTTGAGCTGCTTGGTGATCTACCTCTCGCAAACCGATTTCTTTGCCTCGCATCAGAACGATCTGTTTGGAACGACCGTCGATAATCGGTTCACGGTTGTCTCGCAGCAGGATTCACGAGCGGCGATTTACTTGAAAAGCGGTATGTCGATGCGCATTACGCACACACACATCCTGTTGCCCCCGTGTCCTTGAAGCACTGAATGCTTTGGCGTCTACTGTGCGCATGTAGGGTACTCAAATTCTCGATACTCGGAAGCGATGATTGCGTTTGGGAGTGGCATTTTGCAACTGGGAAGACGAGCGCTAGCGTCAACGGATGCGCAAAAGTTCTACGGTCTCTCGGTGTCTCACAACGGCAGTGCGATGTTTACCAACAAAGTCTCAGGTACGTGCGATTCGTGCATTGCCCTTCTTTATTGCTGGATCTTGCGGACGTGGATGACCGTGGATATGCTGTTGTTTTGTGTTTCGATTCTGTTCTATGATAGCGGCGACTGTGGCGACTGACTATCTGCATGCGGGCAAAGCCGTGATTTTCGAAGATGGCACTGTGATGACCACTGCTGCCAACATGTCTGGTGGCGTTAAGGAGATTGGGGACCTCAATTTAGTCTCGAAAAGTGGCTCGGTGATTACTAGCGCCGGTGGGAAACCAGTTCTCGTCGTGGACCCGCTGGGGACGGTTGTGATCCCAAACGCCGATGCTGAAGACTCGAATGCAATGGGCATCGTGGTTAATGGCGCTGCTGGTCGCGTGTCGATTGCCAGGTCCTTCCACATTGACCACAATGAAAATGCGTCAAGTATCACAACTGACCACGCTCTCCATGTGAACACAAGTGCGTTCTTTCTTTCCTATGCCTTTCGGTTGAGTTGGTCTAGCGTATCCTAACTCGCCGATTATGACTGCAGCTCGAGTCGCGTTCGGCAGCAAGGATGCCACGAGAGTCACATTGACTGTGTCCCGTCCGTCGGAGGACCCCTCCGAGAGCGATGGCAACGATAGTGGTGATGATGATGATAGCGAGGATGGTGACGTCAAGACCAGAGATCTCCAGCAAGTCATGAATATGGAGATTGTTGGCCAGTCGTCTTCCTCCCAAAACCACGGAGGGGACGTATGGATCTCGGGTGGTGATGGTCTGTCCAAGGGTGGCAATGTTATTATCACTGGTGGCGTTGGTCTTGACGTAGACGCGCTCAAGATCGGTTCAGTGGCGATGAACGCTCAACTGGATCCATCGGGGACATCGCTGACAGACATAGGGACCCAGAGCGGATCGCACATGGTGTACATCCAAGGAAATGTTGTGTTTAACGGGAACAAGACATCTACAGATAACTCAACTCAGGTCGCTATCGCTGGCGCCGCATTCGATGTCCAAGCGAAGAAGATATCAATAGGCAATGCTGCTGCCAATTCGTCGACGTTGACGCTGGATTCGAATGATCTTCGTATCGGTACATCGACATCGACCATCAGCATTGGTGGTCTTACCCATTCAATATTGACCATTCAAGGAAACACCGCAAACATTGATGCTACCGAATTGGTCGCAATTGGAGAGAAAGCGCAGCATGTCAGCATCGGCAATTCAAGCCGCTCGGGTCAATCGATCGAGCTGGTGTCAGGTAGGTTTCGTATTTGTCGCAGAGGCTTCTCTTTTGGGCGGATCATTTGTTCCCGGTTTCTTACCATTTCCTTTCTTCTTTGTTTTGTACCGATGCCATGCAGACTCCATCCGATTTTCGTCCAGTTCTAGCGGTGCGGTTCCTACCAATGCAACAAATCCGGCCGCGAAAGCATCCAAACGAGATCTGTTGAGTGCGGCTTCGAACGGAACCCGGACAGCTTCGGACCTTGAGATAACTAACGGCTCTGTCCGTGTAAATGCACCAAGGGTGGAGGTTGGGGCTAGCGGGGAAACGAGATCCGTTGTCCTCAACTCCGCCGATATTGAGATTGGCTCGCCGGCTCAAAAGACTACCACCCATATCGGTGGCGCTACCTTCTCGGTATCAAACAAGGAGATTCAACTTGGGACTGAAGGTTTGATATCTTTCATCCCATTGAGTTGTCCTGCGAAGTCGCATTCTAACTGAGCAATATGATGGAAAATGTGATACAGATTCTACGACCGTATTGGATGGGAGAACTCTCACTGTTGATGCTGTCGAGTCCATCGCAGTTGGCGAGGAAACAGATCACATTGCACTTGGTGGCAAAACGGTCGAAGACATTACCGTTCGAGCGAAAGCTGTCAGCATTAGAGGTATGCGAGCGCTATTGGGTGTCGGGTGTGAGTGTAAAGCAGTCCTGGTGTCAACTTGAGTTGTTCTTGTTCGAGCAGGGTCCACGACGATTAACGGCAAGCATGTGCTTCTCGATTCAAGTGCAATCTCGATTGGCGGGAATGCAACCGAGCAAATCAATGTGGGAGAGCAGTCCACTAAGAAGACGGTTGTAGATGGGCAAACTATTGAGATCGGCTCCGTCGCGTCAGCAGTATCAATTGGGTCAGGGAGCCCTGCAGTCTCGATTGGCTCATCCGCAGGAGTTATCAACTTGCAAGGTATTATGACAGGAGCGACCAGTTCGTGTGCTGGCTTGTACGAGGGTGTAGCGCTTACGTATATCCTTGTGGTTCATTTCCGACAGGCAAAGTCACACTGAACGGAGAGGCTTTCGAAAGTCGTCGTCGTTTGAGTGCAACGGAGAAGCGGTTTGGGTACCTAAATGCCGCTCATTTTGAAGTTGGTATATTCACGGCGACTTCTGAGTTCGTTGTGCCAATCGATGAACGCTTTGCGTCTGTGGAGCATGCCTTCCAGTTTGACAAGGACCACGCGGCGTTTCGTGCCAGTTCTGGGTCAGACGAGCATCAAAGTGGGCATGTGAAGTTATCCTTCAGTTTGGATAGTATTCGCTTGAATACTCGGGGCGAACGCAACCTTTCTGTCAGTAAGCTGAGGTAAGCGATGCATGTCGTGGTGTTTGCTTCTCTCCTATCGTCACATTAGCATTTGCTCATCGGTCTGTTTGTTTGACAGATGCCGTGTTTACCGGCAGATATCCGATGCGTCTATTCCTCCCTCAGTAGTTTTGGAAGCGAGCGGCACCGTAGAGCATTGCTCGGGACCAGATTGCGAGGCAGGGATCTTTTTCGGAGTGTCTAGCGAGCGAATAGTCGGATATGCTGCTGGGGATAGCTTCGAAGCTCGATGCTTGCTCGCTGCGCCGTCGACAGGAACCTTCTTGGTGGATAGCGCGCAGTTTTCGTTCGCCACGTTATAAGTTTCTTGGTGGATGGAAGTAGTTCTGCGGTATTTTTTGCATTGACTAGAAACTGTTTGTATCGACCAGTGCTCGCTGATCTCTCCATTTTACTACTGTCAACGACGCCTTCGTCGTCGTGGTCTTTTCTTTGCAAACTGTAAACGTCCACTGTCCTGCCTGCAAGTGGCCGTAATCGCCCGCAGCAACCAGCCAATCAACAGCGACACCGAAGCACAAACGGGGCTTTCTGGATCGCCGACCGTGTCAGATTCCATCCACTGCGAATGGAAAAGCCAGACATTCGGTTGTTTTCGCTGTTCGTCAACTGATAAAAAGGAGGTTTGTCTCTGCTGACTGTGACGTTCAGTTCATTGATGCTGGCGCAAGTGGACATAATCATCGCGAATATTGACCAATCACGTTCGCTACAGATGGACGTTCCCAGATCGACCGATCCAGCAGGTCCGAACTCGTCTGCGCGGGTGTGTCTGTGTTGCATGAACATTGCACCCCTTGGGCTCGAGATAGCGAGGGATTGCCAAGCATCCTCCTTATAATCAGATGCGCAAAGTACCTTTGGATCTTGGTCGGTTCGAAATGGCCAAATGGATCCAACAGTCACCTTGCTGAACAGGACTGGTCCTGTCCTGAAGTCAAGAAGAATGCGCAGAGAGAAGAAACCGCCCCACCTGCACTCGACTTATGCACGAACTGCTCAGACACAGGCGTATCCCTGGACCCGGTGGAAGCTGCGAGCAAGTCTCCATTCTCCAATTTGCATTCTTCAAGCGACATCGGAAAGGATGAGTATTCTCACGCTGCTTTCGCTCGCAGCGATGGCGGTGGGAGCACGCGCGTCCGTCCAGTGCGATTCCGGATCGGCCACTGCCTCAGGTTCATCCTCTGGTGTGATCTCACTTGGTGTCGTCACCCCTGTGATCGACTGCGCCGACCTGCTGACTGCCGATCTCACCGACATCGGCGGAAGCGGCAGCAACATCACGGCTGCTGTGCAAGTCGTCGTCAGTAACATCACGTACTGCCAAGTCGCCGGCACCCTCCCACCTCAAATCGGATTCCAGGTCATGCTCCCTGTGGCCACGTGGACGCAGCGCTACATGCAGATCGGCTGTGGTGGTCTGTGCGGTCAGATCAGTATCAGCGTTGGCGCTTCGGA
>JAASGH010000397.1:0-14112 GCA_023334155.1 Globisporangium heterothallicum
GAGATCTAAGCAAAGAGCTGCTGTCATTAAGAAAGAAATAGCAATTTCACGCACTACTTGGCTACCTACCCAAGACCTCCACTTGGGCTTGCTCCTGCTGCACCAATGTTTGCCATGCGGGTGATTTTCTCCTGCGCCTTGCGGAGTCTGCCATCCAGGTTCAGGTTTTGCGACATGGTGTCGAGAAGCTCCCGCTTCGTTTTGTCGAATTTCGCTTGCAGCACCATCATTTCGCGCTCGTTTTCCACCTGCATCTCTTGCTCTCGTGTGCGTCCTGCTTCAATACTTACTTGCATCTCGTTCTGCAATTGCGTGATCGCATCGCTCGAGCGTGCAAGCGCGTCTTCGGCTGTCTCCAGACGGGCGTACACCGCTTCGAGCTGCACTTTCAGCACGGACACTTCGTTTTCCGCCGTGTTGGCGCGCGCTTCAAATCCACGCTTCGCTTCACGCAACTCGTTGGCGAGCTTTTCGTTGCGGTTTGCATGCTGAATCATTTCATGCCGCGCAGCCATCGCTAGTGTCACCAACTTGTCCTTCCGCTCGTTCTCCTACGCTCCAATCAAAAGGATCGATTCTTGAGTGCGCAGGATGGTATTTCAATTCGACACCACACACACACTTGTCAAGGTGAGAAACATTGCGTACTTTCGTGAGAACAGCGATTTTCTTGATTTCAGACGAGAGCAACAGCGCAACGCGATCTCTTTCCTACAGAGTGCAAACAAGAAGACATTAGCTCAATAATCTAAACGAAACTGGAAGCAAAAAGAAACGGCGATTTCCGATGTGAGGTGCGTTCCCACCTTCTTCAGACCGTCTTCTTCCTCTTGGCGGGATGCGAGTGTCTGCAGAAGACTCTATCACCATAGCGAGACAAGCATGGTCAAGTCAGTATACACAGAAACCACGATAGGAATCCGTTCACACGAACGAATGGTTCGAGGTTGCGACGCCTCACTTTGTACATGTTGGTAATCAAGTCGACGCTCAATTTCAGCTCGTCGAACGCCTTCGCAGTGGTTTGCACCACTTCTTCGAGCTGTTGAAAACGAACGACGAATGCAATCCTCGTCTTTAGTGTGCGCTTCCCTCCCAAGTATCCCGCCAAAGAGAGATTCACTCCTCCTACCTTTTGGACTTTCGGGATATGCAGTTTCTTGCCGTTCAGGTGAGCGCGCTTTTCTTCGTCGTATTGATGCTGCAGATGCACGAGATCGTCTTCGAGCTGGGAGTTCGCGAGCACGAGTTTCGCGTTCACGGCTTTCAGGTCGGCGAGTTCCCGCTTGAGTTTCTGCATCGAGAACTGCACTTCGTCCAAAATCGCAGCATTCTTGCTGCTTGTGGTACTCTGGCCGCAGCTACTGAAGTTGGTGGCAGGGTTCTTCTTGCTGTTTGTGGACCCAGTCTTTCCCACGCGCGTATCCGCACTATCAAAAGCTCCGAGACTATGACCATGATGCTCTGTTTCGCCTGCCGACCGGATCGCAGACGTATCGCTCCCGATAGGAAACCCTTCGCCTCCACACTGCTTGCTGCTGGTAGTAGTATTCCGCCCTTTGCTGGGGAATCGGTCTCGCATCTCCTTCTGAAGGTCCAAAAGCGCCTGCACCAACTTGACGTGCATGGAGCGAAAAGTCGAAACGAGTCAAATATGGTTAAGGAGCTCCCTCCAAGTACGAAGCAAATCCAAAGCATCAAGGAAAACCATAGAGAATGGGAGGATATGTAGAGTTGTGTGTCATACGACGCCAACATGTCTCTCTCCGTGTCACCAACGCCGCATGCCCCGGTCGCTGCAGACTCGAATGCGCTGGTAGGTGTGGTTGACAGCAAGCACAGAGTACAATCAAGCAGCCAGTCATCTCCAAAAGAAACCACCATCGCACACAGAGGAAACCAGCTCTTTGTTCTGTTCGTACCCGACATCGAGATCGAGCTGCGTCTTTTCCTTGAGGATATCTTCCGAGATTTTGCTCATCAGCTCACGCCGCGTTTCAAACAGCTCCACGATTAGTTCGTCTTTGCCGCTGGTTTTCTCCTTTTTGATGCTTCGCTCCAGGAAATCCTTGAGTTGTTTCTAGTCGAAAGCAGGTTAGCACGCTTGCCGCTCATGTGCGCAATCCGCAAAAGGGCTCACTCACATACCGTCTCAGCCTCCATCTCCGACAGGAGGATGTGCACGTTACTCGGTTCGTTCTCGCTCTTGAGCTGGTGAAACCCCACGCGAAAGTCCAGCAGCAGTCTCAGATCCGAGCGCAGGCAGCGCAGTTTGGAGCTCTCATGGTCCTCCTGCTGCTTCTGGCTCGCCGCGGACGTGCTCAGCAGACCATACGCTTCCTGGGATCGCAGTGCGCGGCTATTCTGTAGCTGCAGGTCGATGTGCTTCGCGAGTGCGTTGACGTCTTCCCGCCAGTCGATCGCACGCTTCGCGAGTTTCACCACGTCCTTCTTCGTGTATGCAGAGGACGAGCTGCCGCTCGCATTGGCATTCAGAGCGTCCTGCTGCCGCCGCAGTGCAGTACTGATCTCCTCATTTAGGTCCTCAAATTTCCTGTGGAGCTCATGCGCCTGCAGAGAATGCGCCTCCATCTTCGCGATCGGACGCCAATCTGGAACTTCAACATGTTCGATGCGATGCAGGATCTCAGGGGGATAAAAGGGACAGACCTGCGTGACCTTTCGGAACAAATTGCTGCTATTTGGGAAGCGAAGCAAGAGATAAATTCGATATGACACGAATGATGATTGCGCTTCCTCTCGCTTCGTTCTTTGCCCACTTCTCTCTCGCGCATCTCCATTGCTTTGCTCATTCTTCTGTATTCTTTTTCGTTATTATCGCTCGCATCTTTTTCCTTTTGTTTCTTCAGAAAACAAAACAAAAGCTAACTCTCCTTAAATAATAGTCACCAAACGCAGACGCGCTACAAAAGGTACATCGCGAGTCTGGAAACCTTGGCGCACGTTTCCGCACTTGCACGCAACAATCTGCAACGATATCTCTCGCCAAAAACGATCCTGCCACTATCACGCGGTCGGATGAGGCTGTCTGCACACGCGACGCATCCACACACACACACTTCTAACCGCCTCTCCGTCTTGCACACCAAATACTTTACAAAAACGACGAAGAGCTGAAAGACTCTAAATCTTCAGTCAGAGTGTGTTCGTGATGTTCGGTATCGTCGTCTCTCGTCAGCTTCTCGCGCTCAACGGCGCGCTGTGCAGCACGGACACGCTCAGCTTCCCGGACTCTTTCTTCACGGACTCGCTCTTCTCGTGCTTCAAGCTCTTGCTTGCGTCGCTCCATTTCCTCGCGTTCCCGCTCTTTCTCACGCTCTCTTTGTTCCATTTCTCGACGACGCTGTGCTTCGAGCTCTTCGCTGCGCTCTTTTTCTTTCTGCTGCAGCTTCTGCTGCTTCATCTGCTCCATTGAGCGAGCAGAAAGCCAAAGGGAACTGGTGTGACTTTCTTCGGAGTGGATAGGAGATTTACCATTCGAGGATTCCTTCTGAGCAAGCAGGCTCCATGCGCCGCGATTCTCAACCTTTAATGGCTCAGTGCTTGAAACTTCATCTCTGATTTTCTTTGCTGCATCTGTAAAGAGCGCTTTAGAATCGTTGCATCACAATCCAGCAGTAATATGCCAAAACTAACCAGAGCGTGAAGAACTTGAGTCGGATATCTGGGATAAAGCTGGTGCGCTCACGAGTGAAGGAGACTGTGGTTGGTGGCATGAACGCGTTAATGCATCTCCAGCACCCAATGAACCATTCATTAAAACGTATTACCCACCCGTTGGATAGGCGCTCCGCCATCAGACTCTGAATCGCTTTCGCTATCGCTATCCGAATCTGACGAATCAGACGAGCTTGATGAACTGTCAGATGAACTATCAGCATCTTTCTTCTCGGCATCTTCGGCCTCAACTCCCCCGTCCGCATCTGTCACAGCCACATCTTGATCAACTCGCTTCTCTTGCGTTGCGTTCGGACCTTCACCGTCGATCGCTGCTAACTGGTGTTTCAGCTCTTCCTGTCTGTGTCTAATATTCAGAGCTGCCACCTTCGCCGACTTCAAACGGTTCACGGGGGGTGAAGTCTTGCCTTTCTTCGTGCTGATTGGACGCTTTCGCTTTCGACCGATACCATTCTCCTGCGAAATAAAGAACAAATCGGTTAGACCGGCGAACGCATTTCGAATACGCGCAGACATGAACGTACCCGGACATATCCTTCAAGCATCCGCAAACAGCGCGTGTCGAACGCGTTGATATCAATCTCGACTTCGCCATACTCATTTGCAAGCTTCGCAACAGGAACGGCTTCTGCAATAATTTGGAGAACTCGATTGATTTTGTCCTGCGGAAGGGACCTAATGTCAGCACCCAAACGCGCTTTATCCATCTGGCTCATCGGTTCGTTAAGCTCTTCCTCGGTCAGGTCTTCCATCTTAAATGGTCTGTCGCAGATAGAAAACAAAATGCAGTTATTTGTAACGATTTGTCGGACGAGAATTTGCTGATAGGCACAGAACGCATACCTTGCTGCGGGCTTGGAAGACTTTGGCGTAACAATCTTTACGGAACTTGGCTGGAGTTGCTCGAGCGTCGCCTTTAGTCGCTCAATGTCTTCTTTCAAAGACATAATCAAACCTTGATCATCGCCAGACACGCGTCGCTTTGTGTTGCCTTTCGCACCTTTGCCGCCCTTCACTTTTTTTGAGGAATGGCCGCTTTCAGACTTCCTCTCTTTCTTCGTCTTCACAGGCTTCTGTTTATCACCCAACCGTTCTTTCGCAGCAATCTTCACGCTCAAGCTCTTGATCCGCTTTTCGAAGTCTTCCATGAGCTTTTGTGCAAAAATGTGCACTTGACTGTGGGCTGCATTATAAAGCATTGCATTCCTAAAAACCAAGCGGACGTGGTCAGCAAACACGGAAGGGTCATTGTAGTAGCCACCCTCCAGGTTTTGTCGAATAGTTCCAAGATCCATTGGCTCCTTGATGACTTGAAAATAATCCGGGATGCCCAACGCCACTGGATCCACGGGTGCTAAGAACGGTCCTGCTTTTGGATTGACCATCAGACCTGTCAAAATACTGTGGCACTTCTTCACACCATGCGGGATTCGGTCGAACTCGATTGCATTCTCCTCTCGCAGATGGGCTGGAGCAACTCGCTTTCGCTCGGAACGACCTCTCGAGACCAGCGAAGGCGAATTGTGGTCGGCAACGGGCGTTGCCACGTTACGCGACGCAACAACAGTCACTGGTTCCGGGATTTTCACAACCGCTGGGGGAGTAACGATCGCAGCAGGCGCCGGTAAAGCTGGTGTCTTTGTCTGAAGCTTCAATGTACTAACTTGCGCAACAGCTCGTGGAGCTCGGCCACGTCGAGGCAACGTCCGCTTCTCTTTCTCCTTTGGCTTGTACACCTTGTAAATTCGCAGCTCGTTCGTTTCCTTGTCCAGAGATCCGTGGAGAGAAAATAGCCCAAATCGATTTTCGCCCGACCCAGTTACCAGAAAGTGCGACGGCAAGCTTGGATCATGGACAAAACGAATTTCCACGTCTTTCTCCGTGACGGTCTGTGGTTTTCCTTTGACAGCTTGGATTTGAAAGAAGCCGGTATACTTGCTGTGAAATGGCATCGCCGATCTCACAGTCACGTCCTTTTCGTATCCGAAGTACGCTGGGCAGATTTCGGAAGCCGGGACATTTTCCACGGTCGATGATCGCGCGAGCGAGCCATCTGCAAACGCTGGATGAACGACATCAGAACTGCCAGTGCACGTTGGAATATACACGTCTTCCTGTGATTTCATCTCAAACGGACTGGTGACGCCATTTTCGTCGAACGCTGCTTCCGTCATTCCCCACCGTCCGGTCCAGACAGCTCGTCTGTCTTGAATGTAGTATTTACCCACTAGAAGCGGCGAATACTGGGTAACTTCTCGCGGTAGAGAGAAAGAACTCGAGAGTTTTTGAGCGCTTCCACTCTCTTCAGCAGTCGAGTCCGGCATCGTCATCGTCGCCTCAGCGCTTTTCGTCGTTGTCTCCCCTTTCCTTTCGTTCAGCTTCTCATCCCCATTCCCACCAGCAGGCGCTAAACCACTTTCGCTTGACTTTGTCGGGGTCATCGTCGATGTGTTTGCATTGGCTGTTGCCGCCGTCGTCTCTGTCGGGGTCACCGTTCCGTTCATGTCTTTCGTTGGCAGACATTTCTGATTTTGTTGTTGCTCCACCATCATCACACACACACGAACGCACTCCACGTTTCTGCTGCCACCTGTGAGTCCACCACCTCCGGCGTCCACCGAACTTCCCAAGGTCCAACTCGGAGCTTTCCCTGGATCGACCACTTCAATCGTCGTTGTCTGGAAAATATGATCGGGTTGCTGCGGAGACTGAGGAGTCGGCGACGTTGTTGCTGGCGGAGTGGAAAGAAGCGTCGTCGTCGCTTGCTTCTTTCTCTCGTTCCGATTCACCACCTCCACCTGGACTTGCTCGTCGTCAATAGTCGGATCCTCAATGGTTCCCAATTGGTGCGACACGAGACGCTCGCTCACTCACGGGTACTCCTCCTACTGCTCTCGTGCCACTTCAACTGCTGCTGCTGCTGCTGGCGGCTTGGGTGGATGGAGCTCGCTCCTTCCGCTCGATCGAGTGATAGACAGACGCGAGGTGTGCGGTCTCCTTCCTCGCGGACCAGAAAGGGAAAAGCGGGGTGCTGGTTTCCTTTTCTGTTGATGGTTTTCCCCAAAAATGCGGACTCGAGCGGCTTTTGGGGGTTATTTGTATGGGACTGCCCGCCTGTGTCGCTCTTTCCTTTTTCGCAAATGAGCGCGGGAGGCGCGCGCCAAGTTCCGAGCAAATTTGCAAATGGAGCAGAGTGATGGTCGCGTCGTGGGGCCAAAAAACAACAACAACAAGAAGCAGAACCCAAAAGAGCGCTCCTCTCGCTTTTCTCCGAAAGTAAGAGAGTGACTGTTTGTTTGTGGCAATAGAGGGTCGAAATGGGGGGTCGGCCACTCGCCTTCCTTCCGCTATCGAAAATGAATGCTACAGAGGGAGGTGGTTTTTTCGGAAAATTGAATTCTCCACACAAAAAAGAAACTCCAACGAAAGAAAAACCTCGTCCCATTTTGCTGACGAAAATACGGTAAAACCTTCTCTACAGTGCGAGTGCGTATGGATAAAACCTTGCAAAACCTCGAAAGGGAGGACGCGGGTTTTCTTCGGTTGTTGTCTTTTGTCTTTTTTTCTTCGGAAGCAAGAGAAAGCAGGGAAAGGTCACCAGCAGCAAACGATCAGCTTCTGGAGGTCCCTCCATTCGCAGGTATCCCGGTTCGAAGACGGAGGAACCGGAGATGAACCAGTTGGAAAATCGATCGTACCCATCCGAATCAAAGCCTCCCATACCTAATAGCTGGCGGTCGACTTTCTTTCTGGCGAACGATTTGACCGAAACAGTTGGAGCAGAAGCATTAGCCCTATCCGCATCCTTTTTGTTTCGCTGTATGCAATTCAAGAGGTTGGCGTGAGGTTGTGGGTGGGGATGCGGATCCTCGTAAAAAATGGTACAGTTTCCAGAACATTGCGTTTTTACGAGAGGTACCATCCGTAAAAACCTCGCGACATGAACACATTTCCTCGATTCAATGGTTATGGTCCGCTCCGAGCAGTCGAGTCGATGCCTTCACGGTGTTTACGCACGTGGGAGCACCGCTCTGTCTACAGCCGCAGTGGAGCAAAGTGGAGTGTCGTGTTGGAACGTATTGCTCTGTTCGTTCTTGCATGTCTGCATATCTGAGCAACAAATGCAGCGATTCCCAATCTGCAAAACCTCAAAATTCCGACCAGCCAACCGCCGAACCAGACATCACCACCAAAAGTGAAACTGTCCAAACCCATGGGTTTTGTCGACCGACTGGTTTTCTACTGCAGCGAAAGCGGGTTTCCCTCGGTCGTTACGGGTTTCTCGTGACCGACCACTTAACCCTAGCGAGCAACCAGCCACCCATTTTCCTGGAAGGGTAAACTGGATGGGGACAGCAAAAGCGATCTTTCGACTCGAAACCTGCTTCCCCTCTCGATCTGCAATCGCTCCTGATCGCGATCTTGAAGTCAGCACTGATCATTGCGCAATGCTAGGGTTGCTCGATTCACAGCGTCGGGTCTTCAATGGCGAACGGATTACCGCGATCCCTTTCGCTTTGCTCAAGAAACCTTGGATTTCGGTGCCAGCGAATGATGACGAAGACTCGGTCGGGTTTGCCACGTCAGCACATTGCTTTTATAGAGAAAGAGGCGGTTCCTGTAGAGGGAGATGATAACACTCGACTTTCGTCATCGACGACCAACTAGCTCATCGATGGGATGCACGTTTGGCTGCCATCCTAGCCACTCTCGCTTAAACAGCAGCGCTCTCTCTCACACTTTGAGTGAATAGTTTCATTTTTTTGTTCGTTTACAAAGACACGCCAACTGGACTCCTTCCTGTTCCCATAACTGCTTAAAATTTGTCCCGAGTCGCAAGATCACGCACCATGTTCTTGTGGTGGGATTCGTTGGTGCCACCGCCGATTTCAAGCAGCTTCGAGTCTCTCCAAAGACGCTCGACGTTGTATTCGCCCACGTATCCGTATCCGCCGAGCGTTTGGATCGCGCGGTCGGCGATGCGCTTCGCCATGTCGCCACAGTACAGCTTGACACCATCGGTATCCACACGGTTGCCAACACTGTCCAGCTTCAATTGTCTGTCATCGCAACACCAGGGGTGCAAAAAGATGTCAGCAAGACGAAACTCAACCCCGTAGCAGAGATTCGATAGACCAAGCGTACCTGGCAGTGTTGTACACGTAAGCGCGGCCAGCCATGTATTCAGCATAGGATTCCGCGATGTTCTTTTGGATCTGGCCAAAGTTGTTCAATGGCGATCCAAACGCAACACGTTCCTTGGCGTAGTTGCTCATCACTTCCAGCGAGCGACGAGCGATACCGAGACTCATCGCAGCCAAAGTGACACGCTCGATCTCCAAGTTGCGCATCATGCAAAGCACGGCGCCACCTTCACGACCAACTAAGTTTTCCACCGGCACCTTCACGTTCTCGAACACGAGCTCGGCGGTGTTCGAAGCACGCATGCCGCACTTGTCCTTGATACGCTGACCAAGGGAGAATCCTTCGTACCCCTTTTCGACAATGAACGACGAGAAATCATCCTTGGCCTTGCCGGAGTTGCCAGTGCGAGCGTAGATCAAGAACGCATCCCCCAACTCGGTATCGTTGATAGCACCATTAGTGATCCACATCCTGCGAGTAAAAGCACACACCGTCAGCAGTCGTTCGATGCACGAGAAAGTCACCCGTCCGCAATGCAAGCAAAGAAAAAACATACTTGGTTCCGTTCAAGATGTAGTATTTGCCACAGTCCGACTTCTTCGCCGTCGTGCGCATGCCGAGCACATCGGTGCCCACGGATGGTTCACTCATGCCCATGCCGCAGATCTTTTCGCCCGAGCACGCGCCTGGGAGGTACTTCTTGCACTGCTCCTCGGACGCATTGCGGGCAACATTGTTCACGAAAAGCATCGAGTGCGCCAAGAACGAAAGGCAGAACGCTGGGTCGCTCGACGAGAGCTCTTCGTGTGCAATCACAGCAGCCAATGCATCCATTTCCGAACCGCCGTACTTTTCTTGAGCCGTGATCCCCAAAAGACCAAGGTCACCGAGTTCACGGAAAAGGTCAACGTTGAACTTTTCTTCACGGTCGTGCTCCAACGCCTGCCAGAATGGTTCGACAATCAGCGATAAAAATGATTCGCGTCAAAATACCACCAAAATCCCTTCCGCATGCGAGGCAAGCAATCCGTGCATCACCTGTGGGTCCACCTTGGTCTTGACAAAGTTGGCGAGCATTTCACGGA
This sequence comes from Globisporangium heterothallicum, assembly GCA_023334155.1. Taxonomy (NCBI): domain Eukaryota; phylum Oomycota; class Peronosporomycetes; order Pythiales; family Pythiaceae; genus Globisporangium; species Globisporangium heterothallicum. The sequence goes on from JAASGH010000397.1 coordinate 9,930, forward strand.
GCGCGCCATGTTCTTCGGTTGGGGTGAACAAATCGAACGAGCTGCTCGCGGAGGACTGCAGTGTCCAGACATGGCAATACACACAGACAGAGGTTAGGAAGACGCGTTTGGCTGCAGCATACACAAAGGAATGGGGGTTGTAGATCCATCCATACCATCGCACGCGCAGTCTTGATGCGCAGCACCGAGCGCAGCGCGGTCGTGGAGGAAGGGCGGGTCAATCGGGAGAGCATGGTGCTGGTGTTCCGATCGTGAGTTGCAATTACAGAGTGATGGAAGAAGAGCTCTTTTTGTTGGTGCTGCTTTTGGAAACCGTGGACGAATTGTCGAGTGGTTTCTTCAGCACGCTGATTGGCTGAAAACATCTCAACTTCAAGTGTGAAATCGAAGGAAAGTCGCAAGTGTGCGAGTGTGGGCTGTATCTCCCACATATTCAAGTAAGACGACATGATCGTTCAAAACGAGGCCAGCGCGGTTTTAATACCGATTCTGTTTCCACTCTCTCTTCTAATGCAAATAGTTGGAGCATCGGACCCCTAATGACGGTTTCGCAGTCGTCCTTCCAAACAACGAGTTGGTTTTCCTTGCAGCCAAAAAAATGGTTGGAACAGCAACAAACGTATCAGTGAAATGCTGTGAGGTGCATCTGTTAAGAACAGCACCTGGTAGAAACTGCGACCTCATTCAAATCAGGAATCTGCAGTGGTGCTCGAGGAGGATGGCGAATGCGCATGGAGGAGAGACGCAGCAGCAACGACCGCGCGTGGCGCTGCTGTACACGCACGCGAGCGAGCTCTCACGAGAGGGCGAACAAAGCGCCAAGTATCTGGGGCTCTGCATGGCCACGAGCGGCCAGTGCGAGAAAGTATTTGTCGTCGGACTGGACCATCAAGCGCATCCGGTCCAAGATGGCGATGCGACAGCGACGACGCCGGCTGCGATGAAGGCGCTGCGAAGCGATGGCGTCGTGGTCGATGCGCAGGCGCTCGGGACGCAGTACTACGAAGAAACACTCGATTGCAAGGTGCTCGCCGAGTGCCACGTGTGGATCCTGCTGCTGGATACCGATGCCACAGGAGCCAGCATCCACTTTCTTCAGAAAAGGTGTGTGTTTTATCTTTTTATTTGTTTTGCGCAGATGTAGTGTTCGCATGGTGTATTTCGCTGATGGCGATGCTTTGTGCACATTTGCGATGATGATGGTGACGCAGAATCAAGAAAAATGATAAGAAGCGAGTCGTGTTGAGTCTCCAAACGACACTGCGCCAACTGCGCCAGCTGGATCACAGGTAACTCGTCAATCGCGTGATGTGAGGTCTCCCTGGTTCGAGGGGAACGTCTGACTCTTCGATATGTTGTTGTCACTCTCAGCTTTGGCGACAGTATTGTACTGCATGGTGGACTGGGATTCCAAGTCGTGAAAAACGAAGAGGGTGTGCTGTTTCCGCTCTCCGAGGGCTGCTACTTCGTGGAGCGTTTGCCGTGAGTGTAGCCCTGCATCTGGCGCTTTGCATCGCAAGTCCATCGACTGATGCTGTGTGTGTCTTTGTAATATGCGCAGAAAAGAGAAGGTGGAGGCGCTGTACGTGCTGGATTTGTTGGAGGGAACTGGCCATCAAGTCCTGAGCCGTCGCAATATCCAAGGTAGGACATACCAGAGGGATTGCTTTCTCCTTCCGTGTCGTGGAGACTGTGCTACCTTTGTCGAATCACTTGTGTATCAGCGCTGAAGTGGGGGACGACGATGCTGCGCACGTTTTACTACATCAATGCATTGGCGGGAGAAAGCGTGGATAGGAGTCTCCGCGATCGCAAGTTCCGGCTGCTATTTGCCGAGGCACTCTATGAAATGTCGAGTCTGTTCGAGCGAGTGATGGACAGCAATGCCTCCCAAGGTCAAGCGAAAGCGACGAGTTGGCTGCCGGATACGATCGCATGCACGTACTTGTCGATCCATGCCATCATGGTGTTGCTGCCGTTGCCGGACGTACTCTTCCATGGAATTCTTAGATTCGTCGACTTTGGATTGTCTGCTTCGTCCTCGGGAACTTCAGTGACGATGGTGCGTGCAGCATGCGCAGCTAAACTGAAAATGTCGAGTGTCCTGATCGGTCGTGTTGGTCTTCTTCTCTCGTTGAATGTACTGTGTGCAGCGCGACATGGAGTCTAACCTCAAGACAAGCTACTCGGCAGAGTTCAAAGATGTGTTTGAACTCGCCAGCAACCGCTCGATGCCACTCCCTGTGCTTGACTTCCTCAAGACGACTCTCGAAGCGACTGCGCAGTCGAAATCAGGCGTGCCTCGAATCACCAGCAGTGTGATGGTGTCGAAAGTTCAGCTGTCCCCGCAGTCTCGTGCTGCGTCGCGGCTCTTCTTTCTGAAGCTTATCGCCACAGTCGTCGCGACTTTATTGCTCGGATCGTATTTGCTTTCAAGGTAAACGGTATCTGCCAAGCATTAATGCGCCTGAAACGCTTGTTGTAGTAGTATCTGCGCCGCTAGTGCTCGCCCTCGGCAACTTCTTCAAGCTGCAGTGCTTTCTCACGAGCTTGTTGCTCTCGTTCGATCTCCCATTGGCGCTTCTCCTGGCTGTACTTCACCACAGCAATTTTACGCAGCGCATACACGTCTCTGTAAAAAAGCGCCTTGATCTGCTCTTGGATCGAAAGTGTAGGCAAATGGCCTTCGTGCAGCCTCATATAGTGCACAAGAACCTCAATCTGCTGCTTCCGCTCCTCGATGCTGATCCAAAAGGGCTCTCCGAGTGTTGCCGCGCGAATGTTTCGCTGGAACTGCAGAATCGGGTAAAATGCGACGGGGAATTGCGCGCTTCCATTCGCGATATCTTCGTAGTCGACAAGTCCGTCAGTCATCGGTCTCCTGCCGTGCTTCTTTGCGTCGCCGTCGGCCAATTTCTTCTGTGCGATCTGGACGTTTTTCTCGAAGAAGAAGCCTTTGTTTTTCAAGTCGCCACAAAACTCGCGCAACTCGCGCTCGTCCATGGCCCCCGAAGCATCTTGATCGAACAGCGCGAACGCGTAATGCAAAAGCTCGCGCCGCGAAAGCGCTGCAAACGTGACTGCGCAAATCACGAAGTCGTCGAATTTGAGCCGCTTTGGGTTCTTCTCCAGACCGACGTACTCGAAGATGCCTGACGTGAGCTTGCGCTTTTCTTCGTTGATCAGTGTGAAGAACTCGTCCTGTGTGATTTCGCCGCTGTGATACACGTCTTCGTGGTTAAAGAGCTTCTTCAAATGAGCAACGTGGCGGTATTTCAGCATAATCGATTCACAGAGAAGTTCCGCGCGTTTGGTCTCAAGGAGTATCCTGTACACGCCCGTGGAATAGCCCTCGGTTTGAATCACGGGGAGTTCCGACGGTGGCTCTTCGTGCTCCTCATTCGTGGGCGATATCTTTGACGCACGGGAAGAGTTCACCGCACCTGCGTTCTTTGTCGACAACGAGTCGGACGACAGTTGCTTCACCACAACTTGGCGAATGCTTGCGGCTTTTTGGAGTTTTTTCTCTGTGGTGGTGGCGCCGTTCGCGATTGCGTGTCCGTCCGAGTCGAGTGCTGCTGTGGTGTGTTTCTTCTTTTTCTTCTTCTTTCTCGCAGGCTTCGCTGGTGAATCGACATGAGGTGGTGGTTTCTCTTCATCTTTCGCCGGCATCGCTCTTCGCTGCCTCAGCCATAAAGACTTGTCGGCGGGATCAAGACAGCAAAGGCGACTCGGGAGGGCTGCAAATGCCCAGTGCTGCACTGCGTCGTGGCGACTTGCAATGAATTCCAAAACGCGCCAGAACTGAATTGCGAGCTGCAGCGTCCGATACGCATTATCGATATCTCCTCCGAAACGGTCATCCTCGCAGTGTTGCCATCTATTTCCGCGGGTTGTGTGTGTGGCTTAAAATACCGACCAACGTCAACACCTTATGAACAGCAAAAGATTCGCCAACGTTGTGGGTTCTGATTCTGGTCAAGAGTCAAAGGTACCTTGAGAGAGTGAAGAGATCGTCGTGAAGCGGACAACTCGATTCGCACGACGCTCGTAAGGAAGCGACATCATCGTGTCCTTCGGTCTAAAACGGTGAAAACTGGCGTCTCCCACGCCACCCACTGCTCCCGAATCCAGTCCGCCTTCTCCCAAAGCTCGTCCCCCGAAAGCAAAAAAGACGAAACCC
>JAASGH010000398.1:0-14105 GCA_023334155.1 Globisporangium heterothallicum
GCCAACTTCCTTGTGGTACTTGACAAGGTCCGAGCGAGTCAACCAAGGGTGCAGTTCCACTTGGTTCACGGCCGGCTTCACCTTCCAGGTCTCCGCGAGCTTCTTCACGTGGGCTTCACCGAAGTTCGAGACACCGATGTCGCGCAGAATACCTTGCGCTTGTAGATCTTCCAGTGCACGCCACGTGTCAGCGCGACTGGCAGCATCCGCAGGAGCGTGCAACAAGAAGAGATCGATGTATCCCAACCCGAGCTTCTCGTTGCTTTCTTTCGTGGCCGCGAGAGCCTTCTCGTATCCCCAGTTCGTCACGAACAACTTGCTCGTCACGAAAATGTCTTCGCGAGGGATCCCCGAGTCGCGCACGGCCTTGCCGACATCTGCTTCGTTCGCGTAGAATTGCGCAGTGTCGATGTGACGGTAGCCGAGCTTGAGCGCCGATGCAACGGCATCGTAGGTTTCGGCACCAGGTTCGCTTCGGTAGACACCGAGACCGACGACAGGGATCGTGGCACCGCTCGGGAGTTTCTTGGTTGGCACTTGGACACTCATCGTGGTAGCTCGCGTTGTTCTTGGTGGTGGTTGTTCTTGGTGGTGGTGGTCGCAGTGGAGCTTTTTGGAGAATGAGCTTTTGGTTCTCTCGGACGAGGGACAGCAAACTGAAGTCGCAAGGATCGCTTTTTTTTCCAAATGAGGATACAAAATGAGTATAAAATCCATTTGGCTAGTTTTGTAGAGGATGGGGAGGATGTTTACGGAATCGCAGAATGTTTACGCAGTGCGACGTCCATTCTATGTTCGAGAATGGAGAGGTTTTCATGTTCTTTCTGGAGAAAAAAAGAATCTATAGACTCCCTTCGTATTGCAGCATTAGTTGCGCAGATGGCGAAGTCGGCATGGAGATGTCGGAAGGGGTACGGACGCGGACTGGAGCCGTGTTCCCTGCGGGACTGAACGACTCGGCAGATGCAGCCTTCTCCACTGCGGGTGTAGTGGAAACTCCTGCACTTCCCACAATTGGTGCAGATCGTGCACGTGCTGGAAACAATATCGAGGGACTCGAGGCTCGGAGATCACCTGTGTCATGTGCCTTGAACGGAGATCGAGGCATGGGGCTCCGAGAGTCGATTGATGGCTCAGGCGACACTGCCGAGGTTGCTAAAATGGATTCCTGGATGGTGTCCTCTTTATCGAGTGGAAACGATGCTGTCGACGTAAATGGCGGGACTGCATGCGCTGGTGATGGTGGACGGTTTTCCATCGATGCTGCTGCTTCTCCATCGATGGCAGCGTCTGACTTCCCCGGTGACAAACGTCCATTGCGTGTGTTTCGCCGTTTCCGTCGCAGCACACGGTACATTCGGAAAGCAGACTGGATCCGGATCGCTTCACGATGGCGGAACACATATCCACGGACAGCGAGCTCGTCCACTTTTTCTTGCACGGTGAGGCTGTCCAGTGGCACGATGCGCTCGGTCAATACCAGCAGCAGGTCCGTAAAGCGAATCATGGAGCCTGGACAGGTTAAATCGGCGCCTAGCTCGTGATCCTGGATCAGACGAAGGCGATAGCTTAGCTCCGAGATCCGCGCTTCGATCTCATGAAAAGTTTCGCGACGTTTGTGCTGCACAGCCACAGCAAGCTCTGCAACTGCGGACGGCGGTGTATCCTCGGACATCAGCGCGTCCAACATGTCTTGATGCGTTCCAAGACCCAACGGTGCATCCAGCTTGGTCAAGAACGATAGCAGGTGTTTCTTGTGCATATACCCGAGCGCATTCGTATCGAACTCGCTCCAGATCGTCTGGAAAAGCTTCAAGTGATCGGATTTGAACCCAAGCAACTGGATCGACTCGTCTTTGTTTTCACCCACGGCCGACGTCGAGACAAACGTGTCCACCATGGTCGCGACGTATAGATTTTGCAGAATCAGGAACACGAGAATATAGAACACGTGATAAAACACGGAGCTTAAATACGCCGAACCACAGTCGCTCGGGTGTCTCTGGGTCTTGAAGGTGAAGTACCCTGCTGCTGTGCACTTGGGAGGTCCCACACTGCTCGCGATGTAGGTGTCGTACCAATCTTCCCCGGCCGTGAATTTCACAAACGCTGAAAACGCATTCGGGAACGTAGTGTAGTTTATATTCGAGTCGAGACCATAGTTCCATCGTGTCCGCGAAAACAACTGCATTCCGACTGTGGCGAACACGAACACCACGTAGCCCAGCAAAAGCGTCACTTTCAGCATCAAGCGCACGCTACAGAGTAGTGTCTCAAAGACGGTCTTGATCGAATGGAACCGCTCAAACACGAGCGAGATGTGCTTGAAGTCAAACGCGCGCGTCATTCCGAGCACAAGCAGGACCGGGGAGTCGGAGACTAGCGGTCCGACGAGCATGATGAACGCGGTGAAGCTATTGGTAGTTCGCCACGTGAATCCTTTCATCAGGAAGTCTTTCCAGCCCATCGAGACGACGCACATGATCGCATCGAGCGCATAAATCATCGAGAACACGTAATGGCACCACCAAACGCCTGGAGTATCGTTGCTCGGGTCGTCATCCAAATCCTCCATAATCTCACGTCCGATCGGCGAACGGTACCATGCCAGCAGAAATGTGTGCAAAATGACGGTGCAGCTGCTAAACAAACGAAAGCGACGTGTTTGCACGAAAATCTGTGCCTTTTGCAGCATCTTGTTCTGCGGCAGCGGGTACTTTGGACGCAGTGCAAGGATGGACTGCTTGTTGCGCACCCAGATGAGCTGCAGGTTTGTGAGCAGCAGCGTTCCGTTGTAACAGCGGAAATTGTTCATAATGATCCCCGCAAACACCTTGAGCAGATAGAATCGCGCGAAGAAGATGAAAAGCACAAAGAACAGCGCGAAGTATGCCGATGCGTTTTGGACTGGTTGGTGGTCTCCGTCGACAATATCCATAGCGAGATTCAGCACGGGGAGCCAACCTTTCTTGGACACGAGAACGACAACAGAGCCCATGGCGCCGACAATGTTGTCAAAGTGCATACCCGCGAGATTCCCCCACACGCGCGGCATCAGAATCTCACTCTTCGAGCTCCAGAAGAAACCTTCGCATTGCAGTCGCGATGTGACCGACGGGTCGTTGCAAAATGAGAACTTCCCCGCGAAAAACTGCATCCCAATCGTTGCAAAGGAATAAAACAGGAACATCGTGATGACGACACAGTAGAAGATCTGCTTCGCTGACTGCTTCAACGCCTCCGTGATAACGCGGAACGTTTTGACGCGATAAAATACACGGATCGGACCAAACGCTCGGCTGAGACTGAAGAGAGTGACCATCGTCGAGTGTGGCAGCAGCAAAAGCAGAGAGCAAGCCATCAACGCCACCATGTTGAGCTGGTTGAAACGGTTCGACAAATAACTCTGTGGCGTGAACGCAAACCCGCGGGACACAACCTTGATCGTGAACTCGAACAAGAGGAGAAGCACGAAGGCAATGTCGCACAGCGTCGTAAACTCTTGGATCAATGATGAGTACAGCGGACTTTGGACAGTCAACAAGATCGTTCGCACCACAATCCCCGAAAAGATGAACTTGTCGGTCTCTTTCTCCAGTCTCTTGCACTTCAACCGAAAGCGTGAGTGCGGGGGGAACAGGAACAACGATACGTCGGAAGTCAGCCATTCTCCACTAAAGAAGCCCCGCGAATACCCTCTTGGACTACTGCCGTATCCAGCACTTGATACTTCGTCATCCAACTCCGAGCGTGAGCTGCTGTTTTCCTCGGCGCCATTGTGGTGGTTGCGCTTCGAGTGTGGCGGCGACGATGAACCATCCAGGCGTAAATACTTGACACCTGCATTCCGCATCACGCCAACTCCGCGTGCGCGGCCGTTGAGCTTCAGGAAATCCGACGTTGGCAGGACACGAAGAAGTCTGGATTTGATTTCTTCTGCGGCGGTCATTTCGATCTTGGCGCGCTTCTCAGCGCTGCCAGCCAGCGTCGCATACATAATATCACTCTGGTAAAGATCGCTGAATTGCTGTAGAAAAGTGTATTCGTCAAAGTGGTGAATGCGCTGCATCACGAGCATGCGCTCTTGGAATATGTCGCTGAGAGTTTTCTTGCGCTCGTCTTCTTTCATTGCGAAATTGCGTAGAAGAACGACCAGCATGAAGTTCAGGAGAACAAAGACGCATAGAATGAAGTACGCCATGTAATACGTAAGCGTGATCCCAAACGAGCTTGCTTGCAAGGATGCGTAAAAGATTTGCCACGTGTTGCCGCCGCACGAGATCTTGAACAGCGTGAGCATGCTATCTCCAAACGTGTTGTAGTGGGATCGCATCGTCAGAGGGAACTTCCCACCAAACAAATTCATCCCAACGATTGCAAACACGCTATTGAGCAGCACGTGGAAGGTAACCAGGCTCAGGAAAGCAGGGACGCTCGCTAACGCCGCATCCAGCACCTGCACCATCTCGTTCTTGTTTCGAACGATACGAAATGGTCGCACCACTCGGAAGATTCGAAGCACAAAGATGGCTCGAGCGTATCGTTCGGAGTATAGAAAGAGCGACGTCGCCAAGCAAAAGTACTCCAAAAATGCTGCCGACAATATAATGAAGTCGAGTCGGTTCCACGGATTCTTGAGGTAGTTGATGAGCCCGCCCGCATTGGCACAGATGACGAAGAACTCGGCTGCGTAGACAAATACCAGGAAGTTCTCCACTCCGTAGAGTCTTGCCGCGTACTCTTCGCTCATCCCGTGATACTCAAACGCAAACAGGATGGTGTTGGCGAACACCACCAAGTTCATGAAGTGCTCAAAGAAGAGGGATTCGCCGATCATTGCGATCTTGTCCATTGTTGCGCTGCCTGGCTCCAGAATATAGAACATCCGATGCTGTCTCAGTCGGAAGCGATTCAGAAACGCATCTTCGGGATCGTTTTCGCTAGTAAACAGCGGCGACTGCAGCACCGTGTCTGTCGCCTGGACTCGATATCCTCGCCATCGATCCAGCAAAAGTTTCACCACATCAGGAAACTTCTCGGTCCCCGACGGAAACGGAGTCCGTTGCTTCTTCAAGTAGTTCTCCAGCTGCTGAGCCCGCTGTTCGTGCTTCGACGCATGATGAATAGTGACTGCGATATAGCTTCCTCGAACGATTCCGACGAACAACGACAGAATCATGTACGAAACAAAGACCATGAGCCCGATAAAGTAGATGATCGAGAAATACGAAGTCGCTTGAAGTGCTCCATCCAGCGACGTTCCAAAACCGGACCGCAACGAGATGAGAAACACCGTGATAAACGACGCTTGGAACGAGTGGAACCCCGTGTAGCCATTGTTTGGGGGACGCATGGCGATGCACTCGAGCGGCGCCTTGCAATCTGCTGCCATATCCATTCGGCAAAACTTCCCTGGAAACGACGCAACGTACTCTTTCCCGTTGACAGTCTGCGTGGAGAGTGCTGTGATGATGCCATTCGCTGTGGAGGAGACTGGAACGGCGCATCGATGCGAAAGGGAATCGTTGAATAAATACATCCCCAGAATCGCAAACAGGAACAGGTAGTAGCAGTAGCAGAGAACTGCATTCCCAGCCATCGGCAGCGCTGCGAGAAACGTCTCCACGATTTCATGGAAACCTTTCCAAGTCTTGAACATCCGAGCGCAGCGGAAAAGGCGGAGCGACAGCATGTTGAAGCCAGACAGCGACGAGCTCGGGATCATCGCGAGCCAGCTGATCCACACCACCACAAAGTCAAACAGATCCCACTTGCGTCGCATCAATGGACGCAGCCCCTCGAGTCCGATCACTTTGGCGACCTGCTCGATTGTCAGCAAGATCAGCAAGATCACTTCCGTGGGGGACATGTTCTCAGTCATCATGGGCTTCGTCGTCACGATCAGCTGGTCGTCGTCCACAATGAACGGCTTCAGCGCAATGAAGAGCATGTTCGACACCACCGAAACAAACACGAGCAGCTCAAACGATGGATGCGTGAACAGTTGATAGCAGCGTGTCGCGAGTCCTCCGGGGAGCGGGATCTCGTCCGCATCACACAAATCGATCGTGCCGGATAGGTTCGCCTCGGCCAGAAAGAAAGAGCGAGCCATATTGCGCGTCTTGGTGTCTTCAAACTCGATGTCAAAAGTCTGCATGGCTGTGTTCACCAAGTGTGCTGCGTCGCTTTCATCGCGTGCTGCCGGGGTGCACAAGGAGAGGCATTTCTCGTCGTTCTGGGGCAACCCGCCTTCCTCGACGTATTTAATCGTGCGAATAAAATTCGTCGTCTGTCGCCCTTCCCGCACGCTTCGAACCTCTCGGAGGTTCACCGTCGCTGCTTGCTGCTGGAACTGCTGAAACCGATGGGTGTTTTTCCAGATCAGCGTGACTTTGTCTTCCTGCAGCTCCAACATCCCGCGCAGCGGTTCCCCTTTGACGCCGTGGAAGTGCACGCGAATCACACCGTCCCGTAAACGATCTCGAAAGGAATCCAGCAGCATCTCGTCCGTCCTGTTGCTGGACCTCCTTCTGCGCGAGGCAACCGCTGTCATTGCGATGGGCTCGTCCATTTCCAAGCAGCACACAACGTTCTTCGGTTCAATTGCCTTTCCCCAGCGTTCACTGAAGCATGTCGTACGCCGCGCTTGTGTGTGTGTGTGTGTGTGACACTCTTCTTCTTTGGTCTAACTGGGATGTTGTTGTCGAGAGGCAACAGACGCCTCATGCACGCTACTTTTAGCGCGAGCGTGGATTCACACGGACATGCATTCCCACAAGCACGTCCCCGCGAAACCGATTCAACACATCGAGCTATTCATACTGCTTCGCATCAGCGCGTTCTAAAATAGCGCGGAAACAGCGATGCTCGTTTCCCCCCATTGTGTTCCATTATGCGAATGAGAAGCAAATGCAGCAGTATGTGTGGGGAATACATTTCACGAAATGTCTGCGAGCAGAGGATGTTTCCGACAGCAGCAAGTGATCACAGAAAGAGAGCTTTGTTGTGGAAGTGACAAAAAGATTGTTCAGCAGAGTTCCACTACTGGTTTTAGTTCGAGCCAATTTGTCTTTTCTACCAATCACAGCACTTTATAGACTGGAAACAGCATTTCAGCCAATCCGAGCGAGGGAAAGCACATGAAACCACCAGTCGTTTTGCGACATTAGGAATTGACTTCAAGAACAGCAAAAACGCATCATGTGGAAGAAGACGAGCGCGTGAATGACCAAGGAGCGTGTGGATACATATGCACGATACAGACCACACTGCATGAAGACAAGCTCCGTTCAGCTTGCGTGTTGGTATCTACATCGCGGATTGCATCCCTTTCGAGATGAGCAAACAGCGTCGGAGTCAGCAACCTGCACCAGCAGCGACGAATAAACTTGGTGATGATGAAGGTCTGATATGCTCCATCGGTCTCCGAAAACAGTCTCTACCGAATCTACAAGGTGTCCAAGGTGTGAGCAGCAGTGAGATTGGAGCGAAATGCCGTGGAGAGTTTTGTCGTATGTCGCCTTCGCTGTTGCCAGGACTTTATTCCGCTGGAGGAAACTCGGAAGCTGACGGTGGCAACGACGACGGCAGCACCAATGATGCTGACAAAGGCGATGCCATTGTGTTACTAGACACAGGAGAGCGATTCAAGATTGGGAACAACAATGTTCAATTAGCGCATGCAGAAATGAACTTCCTTTTGGGCAACGTGACAGGCTGCGATACGAGTGAGCTGGCGCTACGATGGCAAGAGGCAGACAGCGTGTTTCGCATGGAGTTAGGACGCACCAATCCCACTCAATTCTACAAGCAAGTCCCTGTGTGCACCAACTGCCATCGCATATACTCCGAGTTGAACAAGCTTCGAGATCGCGGTTTTCGCAAACCAGGTGAAGCTACGCCACGGGGGATGAAGCACAGCCAATCAGCAGTCACTTTCAAAGCAAAAAGCAAGAGCTCGGCAACAAAGCGAGCCAAAGAAGTCAAGTCAGACACTGCAGATCCTTCGAGCGACTATTACGACCAATTATTTCTTGCCGAATTAGCCAAACACGATGGCGGTCCAAGCAGTGAGCTGCAAGGTGGAGAATACCAAAATCAAAACCTGGCGGCTGCAGATGACGACCCCCAGTCCCGCCCTGAGCTGGACGATATGACCGCGAGACCCCAAAGCAGTAACTCGAGTAGGAGCGACCGAGCTTCTCTTCCTTCGTTGAGCTCAGCATCTATTCTGAAGAGCAAAAAGAAGACTCAAAGCATACCTTCTTCTGCGATTGGTCTTCCTACATCCGTGCGCACCAGCAATAATAACCAGGCTGTTGGATCCTCTCCTGCCGACGATGAGCTAAGAAATCCCTCGATAAAGACGCGCGTTTCTATGCTGGCGGAAGAGCTTGCGCAAGTGCGGGCACAGTTGGCAGTGTCCGAATCGCAGAAGCATCAATTGGAGCAGAAATGCTTACAGACCCAAACTCAGTGCACATCAATGCTGCAGGAGAAAGATGACCAGGTTCGTAAGCAGTTGTTGGAGATGGAACTGGCTTACCACACGAAGCATAGCCACCAGAAGCAGCCAAGTTACGAGTCAGGTTCAAGCGTCAGTTCCGCTGACGAGATCACAAAGCTGATTGAGACGATTGATTCCATGAGTTTCCAAATCGACCAAATCAACGTCGAGAAAGATCACGAAAAGAAACAACAAAGCCAATCTCATCAGCTTGAGATAAAGCGGTTGCACGAAAAGTATCAACTGGACATGGAAGCATTACGCTTGAGCGAGCACTCAGCGAAAGAGCAGGTGGAGAGCATTCGAATGCAAATGCTCAATCTAGAGAACCAAGCCCAGATAGCCACAACCCAAGCGAAGACTGCAAAAGCAGCGCTCGAAGATCTGGCAAAGAATAAAGTGGCTTCGCTAGAGGAAAGAAACCATCGACTGGAGCGGCAGCTTGCTGAAGCCAAATCCAGTCTCCAAGTGAAGGGAGGTGGCACAGCTTCAAGCACACCGACAGTCCAAGCCTCCCATGCGCAAGAGCTAGAGGCGTTGGAGAAACATATGAGCAACAAGATTGAGTACCTGAAAGCTCAGTTAGCATCGGAGATGAAGTGCAAAGAGGAGTTAGGCAGCCACCTGGCGCAGATCACGAACGCAATGGAGCAGATGAAAAAGGAGAAAAGGCAAGCGCTTTTGGAGCAAGAGGATACGTTCAAGCGACAAACGCAACGCATGGAAGCCAATTTTGCGCAGGAAAAAGACACCATTGCCTCGCAACAGGCAAGTTTGCAAGGCAAGCTCGTCACTTTGCAAGCGAATGTTACGGACTTGGTGCAGGAATTGACGATGTGGAAGAGTAAAGAAGCAAATGCGAAGCTGTCTATGGAGAAGATGGTCGAAGAAAATGTGCGGCTAACTCGGCAGATTGTGGAGCTAGAAAACCAAGTGGAAGGACTTCTGGAAGAGCGGAGACACGACGGCGGGAGCGCCTCAATGAGTGTTAAAAATGCCAGCGATGAGACCCAGCGTATGCAGATGGAGGCGCTTCTACGGCGGCTTGACAATGAGCGTCAGTATTTGAAAAACCAGCTGGAGAATGAGCAAGAGATGAAAGAAAAGAGCCAAAGACAGGCATCTACGCTTCAAAGCGAGCTTGAGCAATTAAAGTATTCTCTGGAGCAAGCTGCAAAAGAATCAGAGATGAAGATGAGCGCTTTCGCAGCCGAAAAGCTGCATGCTGAGCGGCAGTATCAAGAATCCATCGAGTGCTTGGAGGAAAGCAAACAGCTGCTATCGCGTCAATTTAAAGAAGTGCAAGTAAAGTTTTCGCAGGCAAGAGAGCAGTCGCTGATAGATCGCGACGAGTTGGAGAAGATGCGCATCGAAACGAATGAGATGCGATCGCAGTTGCTTGCATCGAAAGAAGAAGTCGTGAAAGAGAAGGAGTACGGAAGAAATGCGAGCGAGCGGACGTCCAAGGCTTTAGCGTTGGTGAAGAATTCACTGAAAGCGATGGAAGAAGAAAAGAACCTTCGGATCCAACGGCTTGAAGAAGAAAATGGCATTTACATGAAGAAGCTGGCGAACACTCAAGCCGAAATGCTTGTGCTCGAAGACAAGTGGCTTGCAGATAAAGCTCGCATCAAGAAGCAAAATGCGCTGACTGTGCTGGCTTTGATCCTAAAAGATAAATGGTCGACGTATTGCATGAAGCAGCAGTTTCGATCATTCTACCGATTGGCGATCGGTAGCAGCACCTGGCAGGTGCGGTCGGCGCTAGAGAGGATGCACAGCGCCGAGATTAACGATCTAGAGGAGCGTCTGAGCAGGAGCTACATGAATAAGTGCGACGAAATGACGCAAAGTCTTCACGACGAGCGCATCGAAACAATTCGGCAAATGAAAGAACGGCATGATAAAGACCGCGAGGAACTTTATTTGTACTACGAGCAAGAGAAGTCACAACTGCTGGAAGAAGCTAGGTTCGCTCACAACCAACAAGTGAAAGAGCTGGAAGAAAGCTGCAAGTCATCCTGCAAGACAGTAGAAGCGAATGCTGCGCAAACGATCGGAGATTTGCAGGCGAAGTGCGAATCGCTCAAGGAGGAGAGAGAGTCGATCATGGAGGCATTCGCAGAGACACAGAGGCGATGCGAAGAGCTAAGTGGTTGCTTGGACGTGCAAGCGATGGACTCCAAGAAAGCGTGGGAAGCGAAGGAAATTGCATGGCAGAGCGAAAAAGAGGAGATGCAGAGAAAATATGAACGTCAGCATGAGGACTTTGAAAGAGCGATGCGAGCTAAGATGGAAGATTTGGAGCACCAACACGACACTCAACGGAAGAAATTACAGGAAGAGCATGCAGCGTTGCAGATCTCCAGCGTGCAAAGAGCGGTTGATGAAATGAAAGCATTAGCGCAAGCGCGGCATCAGGAACAGCTTGGAGCACATGAGCAGCAAATGATGGAAGCTGAAGCGCTGCACCGGTCTCGCTTGGAGGGTGAGATAGAGCAGATCAACAGTCGCTGGCAGAAAGAGATACAAATGGAGCGAGAGCTGCATGAAAAGAAGCTCCGAGATTCCCTTGAGCGGGTCGAAAGTAGAGCGCAGAGTCAACTCGACACGTTGCAGAAAGAGATGAACGACCGGAAAGGACACGCCATAGTGCAATGCACGTCAAAGTGGCAAAAGGCACTGGAGGAACTGCAAGAGCGTCTGGAAGTGGAGAAGAAGGTCGCGTACGAGAGTGGCGTGCAGGACCGCGAAAGCGAATGGCAGCACGCAGCAATCCAAATCAAGCAGAAGCAGAAAGAAGAGTTAGAGAATGTGCAGAACGAAGCGTTGCGGGCGATTCAAGCGGCCGAAGAGCGCCATAAACTGCACTTCCAAGCAAAGATCACCAAGTTGAACCGTGAACTCGAAGACAGACATGCCAGAGAAGTCCACAGACTGACAGAGGAGATCGCAAATCGAGAGCACCAGAGTGCGAGAGCTTCTTTTGAAGAAAAGCTGAAAGAGATCGAGCAGGAAAATACGATGCAGCGTGCTCGGGAGGTGGAGAGTTTGAGAGATCACTATGCACTGGAGCGCGAGAAGGAGGTACGCAAGCTATTGGAAGCATTTGAGAGAGAGAAGCAAGCGTCGCTGGAACGATACGAAGCAATGAGGGAGAAAGAGTTGCTTGACCGAGGAAAGGAGTGGATGGACAAACTGGACGATATGAGCCAGGAGAAAAACGAGCAAACGCAGAAGGCTCTCACTGAGTTGCGAAGTGAACTGCTAAGTGATTACGAGCACGACACCGAGCAAATGCGAGCCGCGCTGAGAATGGAAATGGAAACGCGATTAAAAGAGCAAGAAACACGGTTACTGAATGAACAGGATGCTGCGATCGCTCAAGTTCAGGAAGACTCGGAGAAGCTCATCGAGAAGGTCGAGCTGGCGATGACACAGCTGAAGACCCAGAAAGATGCTATGGAGAAGGAGCTGGCAAAGCTACGCAACGCGTTGGAAGAAGCCGAAGATTCGCATTTCGATGTGGAGGAGCAAATGAAAAAGCAGCGCAAGCAAATGACGTTCCACTTTCTCACACTCCTCATGCACGCGAAAAAGCGGATCGAGGACGACAACCAGAGCCACATGCGCACTGCGATGGAGTTCCAGGCGAGACAGGACCATCTCGAGAATGACCGAACACGTGAGAAAAAGGGTTGGGGCGACGCACTGACGCAAATTCGAGCGACATGGAGCGTAATGCAGGAGAAGCACGACGAGATGCTGAAGACCCTGACAAACTACAAACGCGACGAACTGGTGGCGCATCGCAGTGCAAGCGGCGTGCTCTCGAACGAAGTCTCCATTGTCACGAAGCAGATGGAAGAAGTGCAAGAGATGAAAGCAGCGCTGGAGCGAGAGATCGACCAACTGCAAGCCGAAGCCCACGCTGTTGAAGCAACTCTCCGTCAGTTGATGGTTCAAAACGCATCCACATCGTCAACATCCTTATCGCACGGCGACAGCAACAGTGGCGGTAGCTTGAACATGGCCGTTGTCGCGAAAAAGCGGCGGCTGAACGAAGAGTTCGAGGCACTCCTGGAGCAGATGGAGAAGAAGAAAGCAGAAGTGCGTAACGTAGAGAAGACTTTTGCTGCGCTTCGGTCACGGAAAGAAGAGAAAGAGCAGGAGATGAAAGTCATGGAGCGCAAACTGGTGGAGATTTTGGTGCAGCAGCAAAAGCACATGCTCACGCTGCTGACAAGTGTGCGCGAGCTGGCCGTGCCCGCATCATTGTCATCAGCCGCATAGCCTGGAGATGACCAACAGAGTCACAGGATGCACGAAAGCAGGACGAGCTCCTCTTATTTAGCACGAGTCCATTCCCAAAAGTAGCTCTCAATTTTTTGTTCCCCCTCCCCACGCTTTCGCAAACGCAGAAGTGGCTGAACCTTTCTCTCATAGGGACTCTATTTATTCAAACTGACGTCTTCTTCTTCGCAGTGCGCTCTTCGTCTTCGTCAAGCCACAAGTCCACATCAACAGCGACAAGAGATCCAAACAGCTTGCTGCTTCGCACGAGCGCATGCGCAGACACACACACACCTCCATGGCGGTACGGCGTCGGTTTGCTCTGTCTATTCAGCATCTGCATGCAGCTTCTCTTCTTCAAAGCGCTTGCGAGCTTCAACCTCCACCAATGCACGCACCTGTTATAGCACATCAATCCCATCCAGCACATCAGCACCATCAGCACCACAGAGAACGCAAGACGCTTGGCAGGCTACGTACGCGGCGCTCTTCAATGTACTTGCTCTGCAGGTAGAAGCCATAGTAGGCGCCTGCGAGCCCACCGCATAGTGCAAAGATCGCACGCCCCGTAGAGCTCCCGCCACCGACACTCACGCCGCCGCCAGGAGCGCCACCAGACAGTCTTCCACTCATATCGCGGTCGATAGAAATGCCACAAATGCACCAATTTCCGATAGCGATCTCAAAAGAAGGCGGTCCACTATTACAAGGCGTGTCGGTGCATCATGAAAACAACGACGTTAGCCAAATGAAATCGAGGTGGATCCACTGACGACGCATTGTGAAAAATGAGCGGCTGCGATGGCTTCGGAGCATGAAAGGTCGTGAATGCATGGTGTGTCCGTTGAGAAGACACTGCAGCGGCGAAGGGAGTGTGAGTCGAGTCCCCTCCTCGTCGAGCCGCGCAGCTCACTGAACCGTTTATGCTGGACCTCAAAGAGGCGGAGTCTGTTCATGCGCGCAGCAAAGATTTTTGTTTTGTTTGACGGCCGCATGCAAAACTGACGGCTCCGAGCCTCGCGCTTCCGCAGCGAGCAGAGTGACGAAGCGTCTCTGGGAGCAGTTATCCGAATGCACTTTGGAATTTGCAGCCTCGCGCTACGTGCAAAACTCGCTTCCAACCGCTTCCCAGACCTCACACACGGCAGCAAGAAAATCCGTGCAGCACTCGACTCGTTCCAAAATGGTGTGGACGTCGGTCAAGAGTCTATTGGTTCTTTCTCAGTTGGTCGTCGGAGCGAGCGCAAAAGATCTATGGGGGTACCACGAGAACAGCGACGACCAGGCCGGTCCATCCAAGTGGGCA
>JAASGH010000399.1:0-14047 GCA_023334155.1 Globisporangium heterothallicum
AAGCGTCCCGGAGATGCAGCGTGGAGCCACACGCGATACCACAACATGTGGGAGTCGCTGTTGGAGGAGTTTGAGCTGAACGAGCGCTTCAACAACCTCAACTTCAAACTGGAGCTGATTCAGCACAACACCAAGGTACGCAAACCTATCTACTGGCATTTGTGCCCCCACTCGTTCTGAAATGATGCACCTTCCTGACTTGCTGTTTGTGTTTGCCACCAGTTTTTCTTGGAAGTGCTTGGGAGTCATAAAGGGGAACGCTTGGAATGGTATATTATCATTATAATCGCTGCCGAACTCGCCATCGGCGTGTACGAACTCATTATGAAGGTTCATTGACAATGCGTGCGAACCACCACTTCCCCCCCTCCGTGTCTCTACCCAACCAATTCGAACCAGCAGAAAAGGAAAAAGTAGATTCTCTTCACGGTCTTGCTTTCGGTTCTCTTCCTCTGTGTCGCTCATCACGATGCACTTCCTCCTTCTTCCTTTCTATTTCTTGGCCCATTGCGCGTGCTCGTGGGGTGCTTTGCGGTCCGTGAACTCGGCGGCAGCTTTTCGACCGCCGCCTGTGACATGGTCCCAGTACGAGTTGAACGACACAAAGTCTTTCACGCCCAAGTCCACGGTCTTGGTGCGCAGCATCGCGGCCAAAAGCCCACGGAGACGCTCCACTTGCGCCGAAGTGAGGGTCGCTGGCGCACTGGACCCGGCTCGCACTTTGACCACCGGTTCCTGCAAATTCAGATCCTTCGCGTTCAAAACCGTGACGCGCAACGTGTGGTACCCATGGAAACACGTCCAGAAGAAATGCTTCCAGCCACTCCCCGCACTCTGACTTGGACTGAAATTCTTGAACTCATACCGGAATGCGACCAAATGCACACGCAATGGCAATTTACGACCGCCACCTCTTGCCTTGTTGTGCAGCACATGCGGTAATTGCTCCAGCACGGGGACAAACTTGAGAATGCTCTTGCCATTGCTGCGCGCTCCCTCGGGGAAAATCACCACGGGACCCGACGCGTTCAAGATCACGTCTTCAAGCTTGCGTGGCTGTATGTACAAGTATGCAAAGAAGAGGTGGTTGATACAGCTTCCAAATGTTCAATCCCTCAGTGTGGCAATCGTACGCAAACGCACCGTGGAGCGATCGTGCGCGACTGGGGACGCGAACGAGCGGTAAAGCGTTTCCAAGATGCCGCACACATGCACGAGTCCTTTCGATGCGCCTTCGTCGTTCACAAACACAAACACGGGCGAGAAGCGGCGCGACAAGTACAAAATCTCCACGAAACTTGTGTGGTTGCACACAATCACATCCTTGGCGCCGATCGCGCTCGACGAGGTCGACGCCTTCCCACCAGGAGCGCTTTCAACAAAAGTGCATGGTACATGGTAAAAAAGACGTGACGCTCGACCATTTGTAGCCACGAACGACTGATAGTAACACAAAAAAAAGAGCGACGCAAACGTACACGAGACCGAGACGGCGCGCATTGGCTTCTTCTTCCGACGCGAAGACGCCAAACACCAGCAGCAACAGCGAGCACAGGAGCCATTCGGTCACTCGTTTCAACAAACGTCCAAATAATGGAATGAAGCCCTGCATACACCATCGCATATATATAGCACCATATGCAATACCAATAGTGTCAGCGAGAAGCAGAGAGCGAGCAAAATACGCACAGACCCTCCATCCTTGAGAAACGAACGCACCAGAATGGACACGACGACATTGGTCACGACGAGTGCGACACCGAGTACGAGCACGAGAGGGACACGCACGACGAAGAGCGCGGTGCCGCCGAGCACCTGGAGACCTTTCACTGCAACGTTGTCATGCAGGCGCTGCTTGTGCGGCACGAACGGGTTGATCCCCGTCGTGAGATCCGACCATCGGCTGTATTTCTCCATGATCCTTGCGTTTTCCCTCGAAAAATGGCCACTCGACACTCCGATTACAGTCCCCACACTGACGCTCGTCACTACTTCACCATGCATGTCACTACTGCGAGGTTTCCAGCAGATCCTGAGCAATTGCAAAATGATGGTTGATCGCGTAATCATATGCACTTGCACGAAACATGCTACTGTACAGGATTGCATTTGCTACACTTGCTGCTTGATTGCATAAAAACCTCGCATGCATTTACGCATCCGATGCCATTACAGAGTATGCAACTGGCTGGGCTTTTCGTTTGGAGTCGGTGATGCGATTTCTGACTTGCGCATTTTGATCCTACAATCGCTGCAGCAAGCAAGCATGGGCTCGAAGCGCGCGGCGAAGAACGTGCTCGCGAATGGCGGCGCGAAGCCATCGACGACAAAGGACACCGAGGAGCGAGAGACGCTCATCTCTGAAGAAGAGTACCGCAGCAAGTTCGAGCCCGTCGCGCCATGGAAACGTAAGAACATCCCGGACTATGGTCCCCTCCACGAGAACCAGCACGTGTTCATCTTCATACTCGTCGGTCTCTTCGCGACGCTCTTCTACGAGTTCACCGAGTAAAGTGTTACAGCAACGATCCCCCTCCTTTTTCGCTGTGTTCGCATGGTGTGTCTAACATGGTGGTTGCATTCTGTATGCGTGTGTGTGCGCAGCTTCTTTAACGAGATCAACCGCGTGTTTGCGTACGTTGCGATCTGGTTCCCATTGTGGTTCCGCCTTCTGTCGCGAGTCTCCCCGGCGCCCACGGACGAAGAGCTCGAAGCACGAGAGAAGTTGGAGTTTCAGCAGCAACTGGATCGCCTCGCCCAGGAAGAGGATGAAGTCGATGAATAACGTTATATGTGGGTCACCGAAGAGCATGTTCGCTAGACAGCTTGCAAGGACACAAGAGGAAGAACAGCAATGGTATACAAACGAGATAAAACGGTTTAAAAAAAGCATCTAAAAGCTCTTCTTTCCTTCACATACCCCCCACAGACTCACTGACTGACTGACTGGCTCGAGAGGGGGGGGGAGAGAAATGGTTCATACTGCTTATGGAGCTCACTTTCGGAACCAGCCGAAGAGACCGCCTGCTGCTGGTGCCGGCTTCGCGGCATCGGCTTCTGCTTGCTTCTCTTCTTCCGTCTTCATGCGTTCGCTAATATCCGGCATCTCGAGCTCGTTGAACGCGATATCGAACAGCAACGGCTTGCACGCGATCGCTTGGAAATCGGGCGGTAAGCGCACAATCTCGTACTGACCCTTGGCCGTCCCACCCACGTAATCGTTCTGGCGCTCCAAAAGCGATTTCTTCTTCTTGGACGTGACGCTGCTGGAGTCGAGTTTCAAATGCGACAGTTGCGAGCGCACGGCATCTTCCTGGGAAGACGCTTCCAGGAACGACTGCGCCGTCGTACGACTCTGCGCGCCAACGAGTTCTTCGCTGAGATCCTTGATGAACTCCTGCAGCACCACGTCTTTCGCGCCGGGGTGGATGCTGAGAATGTCTTCGCCTTCCCCGAGGAAGCCCGATGCGTACTGGTACAACGAAAGCGCTTCCGAGAACTTGCCGTCGTCCAAGTACGCCTGCGCGATCGTCGATCCGCGGATGGCCTTGAACACCGCTTGGTACGCATTGTACTTGGCCGCAACCAGCTTCTCAAAGTCCGCGAGACCTGGGATCATCAAGATCTCACCTACGTATTGGATCAGCATGTTCAAGATGTGCGTCAAGTCGCCCGGTTGCTTGGCCTTGTCCGAGAATTTGAGCTGCTTGAATACAATCACCGTCCGCTCGACTTGTTTCGTGAGCTTCGTGTAGCGCACATACTCTTCGAGCGCTTGCAGGGACTCGATATCCGTGTGCACCAACGCGCTGCCACTCTTTGATTGCTGCTGCAGCTTCGCGATATCGTTCTTGATCATCTGCAAAATCGCGTCGTACGAGCTGAGCAACTCCAAATACAATTGCTCGCGCTTCTTGTCGTCACCGACTTTCTCCACTTTCGCACTGATTTCGTCGGGACGAAGCAACGCGAGACCGAGTTCCTGCGACGGCAACGCGATTTGCTTCTGCTTCCACTCGACGGTCGCGAGGTTCACCACCTTCTGCTTCCGGGCTTCCAGCAGCACCAAGTCAATCTTGGATTGCAGCAACGAGTTACTGGCGCTGTCCCCACTCGTGCTCCAGTCCGACGACGACGAATCCGCCAAAATGCTCTTCTTCAGCTTGCCCTGAATGCTCAAACGATGCTCCGAGAAACGAATGAACGGCTCCAACTCTTCCATGAGGGTGCGGAACAACTCTTTCTGCGATGGCGTGCCCACTTGCGAGAGATCCGAGTAGATACGACGCGCCGTCGCGAATTTGTCCAGCGCGGCGACGTGCTCTTCGCGGTGGAACGCGAGGTTCCCCGCCATGTACGCAGCATACGCTTCTGCTTCCAAACTGGTACGGCTGCACATTCGAAGAAAGCAGTACAATACAAAGCGCGTTAGACCACGAACCACACAGGGTGTGCATGGACACATGTGCATCTATCCATCGAACGTACGCGTCAGCCTTGACAGCACAGATCGCAGCGAGACGCTGGCTCCACTCGGATGCCTTGCGCAGACGACCGCTCAAATGGAACTTAATGCGCGTGTTCGCTTCGTCGCCATGCTCCGCCTTGTCCAGGTTGTCGTCCTCCTTCAGCTGCATCGCGTAACTCCAGGCACGCTC
This sequence comes from Globisporangium heterothallicum, assembly GCA_023334155.1. Taxonomy (NCBI): domain Eukaryota; phylum Oomycota; class Peronosporomycetes; order Pythiales; family Pythiaceae; genus Globisporangium; species Globisporangium heterothallicum. The sequence continues at coordinate 4,659 of JAASGH010000399.1, forward strand.
GGCATTGTAAAGTGGCATGTACAAGTGTCTGATAGACACATGTTCAAATACAAAAACCAATACACACACTCAACGTCAGCACACGGATAGACACAACTGTCTAAGTTAGACCGACAGATCCCCCACCTCGCTTCCGTCGCGGTTTCCGCATCGACCTTCTTGTTCAGGAAGATCTTGCCCCTGCCATGCGTAAACTTGACCGATTTGCGGATCCGACGCAAGCGGCGAGCGCAGTACTGGCGGTATCGCTGGAAATCACGATGACGCAGTCCATTTTGCAATTGCGCCGCCTTCACCGTCTCCAAAACTACACACACATTCCAGCACATCAACCACCTCCTCGCTGTTGCGCTCTTCAAAAGCGTCCATGGCGCTTGCAGCAGCGCCACATGCACACACACATGCATGCATGCACGGTGCTACTTGCTGCCTGCACAGAGAGCGACACGTACTTGGGATGCTGAACACTTCGTTCGCGTCGGTCATGACCACGTCCACCGCCTTCTTCGCCATGCTTTTTCCCTTCGTTGAGGTAGCAAAATACGGCGATTTCCTCCCCCTTTACGATTCGAGACCTTCGCCACTCGCTCACGTTCCCGAACGCAGACCACACTACTTTGGGGTCTCGAAATGGAACCAGGCAACACCCGATATTGGCGTGGCGCAAAACCAAAAATGCAAGACAAAGACTGAGATCAACAAACGTTAATCTAGTGCAGCCCCAATTTAGAGGAGATGGGTGTGGAGTGATGTGGCCCACGTAATCGTTGGAAGACGATTGGAGCGGCAATCAAAAAGCCACACATACCAGCAGCGCCAAGTCCTGTGGATTCGCTGCATTGGACCGCGATGCAGAACTGCTATTTCCCCGTGAACGCGAAGCCCGTGCGTAAGCATGGCGAGACCCAGGGGAAAGAAGGAGAAGAAGGAGATTCGGTGAAGAGCCTGTTGCAGAAAGCGATCCGATTGGATGAGATGCGCAAAAGCAGCGACGAGTTGCGTCCAGCGTTCATGAAGCTTGGCGTCGTGAGCGGCGCATCCGGGTCGGCGTACGTGGAATTCAACCGCACGCGCGTGGTGTGCTCTGTGTATGGACCGCGCAATGATACGCGAAGCCGACGAGAGTTTAGCAACGAAGGTCAGCTGGTGTGCGACTTTAAATTCGCGCCATTCGCGGATCCGGTAGGCAGACGCGAACGCGGTCAGGTTGGTGCTTCTTCGCGTACTTCACGTCTCTACCGATACGACTATTCTCCGAGCCATTATTTATTGCGTGTATATGATTGGATCGTGTGATTGGTATGTAGGATGCTGACGAGTTGGAGATGTCCTCGATTCTGACCCAAGCGCTGTCACCTGCTGTGATGTTGGCGAAGCTCCCGAAATGCGTCGTGTCGATCTACGTCGTGGTGCTGGAGAGCGACGGTGGGGAGCTCGCTGCGGCGATCAACTGCGCATCGCTGGCGTTGATTGATGCTGCTGTCGAGATGTACGACATCGTCACTGCTTCGGAGGCGGTATGTTGTTGTGTGCATCCTCAAGTCCGTCCCTTCTTCATTCGTAGAGAGGACGTGCTGGACTGACTATTTTGGACGATTCGCGATGTTGTAGGGGATCGTGAACTCGAAAGTGGTGCTCGACCCCTGCCACAAGGAAGAAGTGTACGGCGACGGCAAGGTAGTGCTGTCATCCATGCCGACCGTGGGCAAAGTCACGTATATGCTGCAAGCGGGCAAAATCCAGCACACGCAGCTACAGGAAGCCGTGGACCTCTGCACAGATGCGTGCAATGGGATCATGAAGACGATGATGACTGCGTCGCTTGTGCAGGCGCTCCCTCCCGCCACGTCTTCCTCTTAAATACTAGTCATAGAAAGCCAAATGCAACAACTTCACGAGTTCCAAAATGGTGCTTTTTGGTTGTGATTTGTATCCTTATTCTATCTATAACATGCAATGCAGGGATCGTATTTTCTTCTCTTGAGGTTCGAAACGAAAAATGCAGGTACGTGGTGGATACGAAAGCATGCAGTGAGAATGGTGGTGTGTAAGTTAATGCCGGACGTAACTTATACAAGCATTCGCTGCTGTCGGTTCTTGAGCAAGTTCTTCATGAAAAACTCGCCAGCCTTGTAACTGGAGCGCACCATGGGACCACTGGCAACGTACAGGAAGCCCATTTGCTCGGCCACGTTTTGCCATTCGGCAAACGCCTCGGGGGTCACGTACTCTTTCACAGGCATGTGCTTCGTACTTGGACGCAAGTATTGCCCGAAAGTGACGACATCGACACCGCTGTTGCGAAGATCCTTCAACGTCTGGTAGATGTCTTCGTTGCGTTCGCCGACACCGAGCATCAACGACGTCTTCGTCACCATCGTCGGCACACTGGCCTTGGCTTGCTCCAGCACGAACAGCGATTGCTTGTAATTTGCACGGTAATCGCGCACACGGCGCTGCAACCGCTCCACGGTCTCCACATTGTGCGCAAACACATCGAGACCCGATTTCGCGACCATGTCGATCAACCCCTTGTCACCTTGGAAGTCCGGCGTCAAGCATTCAATCATGATCTCTGGAAGCTGCTCGCGCAGCAGACGCACTGTCTTCGCGAAGTGGTCGGCGCCATAGTCAGGGTAGTCATCGCGATCGACGCTGGTAAACACAATGTAGTCGAGTCCCCATTGCGCAATCGCCTTCGCGACCTTCGCGGGCTCTTCCGGGTCCAGCGGAGCAGGTTTCTTGTTCGTCTTCACGGCACAAAAACTGCAACCGCGCGTACAGGTATCCCCCATAAGCATAATCGTCGCTGTCGCGATACCGTCTTTGCCGCCACCCCAGCACTCGCCAATGTTCGGGCACTTGGCTTCTTCACAGACGGTCGCGAGTCCAAGACCACGCACGGTTTTCTTCAACCGCTCGTAGTTTTCACCCTGCGTTGGCTGCGCCTTGAGCCAACTTGGCTTGCGGTTCGAAGCGTTCGGCTTGCGCGATGGCTTCACGGACGCTTCGCCCTTGGCTTCCAAGTCGTCGAACGCAAAGTCCTGCAGCGAGACGCCGAGGTCCGCAAAAGTAGGACCCTGGCGCGCTTCCGCTTCGAGTTTCTGACGCAGCTCCGCCAATCGCGAGCCGCGCTCCGACTTGGTCACCTTCACCTGCGGTGCCGCCATGCTCGACAGAGCGCGTGCGGAGTGGTCGGCGAGGCGCGTGGCCGCGGTTTTCCCGGCGACACTCGCAGTCAGGCGCTGCATTGTCTTCCTTGCTCCCCAGCACTTTCTCCTTTGATGAGCTGCTCACTCAGGAGCGTCATACACAGGACAAAGAAGACCAACGAAGCACCATAAAACCTCGGTTTCGAGGTGCTTTCGAGTTCCGAAAATACGCCTTGTCATAATGGGTGGTAAATAACGCTTGAAGGTGCAATTGAACGTTCGATGGCGTTATTTTGGTGGTGCATAGAATAAAAGACGGGAGGGGGCACAATTGTATTTTGTATTTTGTATTGTGCTGGTTCCTCAGTGTATCCAGATGTGTACGCTTGAGCTCACAAATATATGTGTACGCTCACATTGAGTACACACACAGTTTGCTCCACACACACAAAACGCAGTGAAAGCAACAATCCATTGGAAGCAGGGAAGAAGAATGCTGCGAGCGACACGAGGCATGTGGCGGACGCCGCGGCAGATTCTGCGAGCGAACAAGAACAAGAAGACAAGCGCGTCGTCGTCTTCTGCTGGTAGTAGTGCCGCTGAAGGGAGACGGACGGTGTGCGATTTGGCCAAGCAGGAGAGTGTGGTTGGCAACCAGCAGAAGCATGCGTTCGGACGCATGAAGATCGATATGGTGCGTATGCTTATTGGATGGTTGGAAGCAAACGTTGTCCTATTCCCCAGACAAACGCACACATTCAATGACACTTAACAAAGCAATCACCATGTGCTTGGGTATTTTTGTATGGTATGTGTAGATTCCAAAGGTGGTGGCGACCGGAGCTGTCGAGGCGTTCAACGTTGGCGCCATGGATGCGCTCAAGCTCTCGTTGAAAGATCTCGCAGAAGACGACGATGGCCGATAGCAGCGCTTAAAGCGCCTCCAAAGATCTCGAAGTAGAAAGCCAGCATTAATACAAACATACCTCCGCGAGGTCGCATACACAATGGTGAAAAAGAGACAGATCCGAACGCCAATTCAGAACGCAAACACACACGTGACAGACTTTCAAAACAACAGCATGTCTGTTATTAAGAAACAATAGATTTGCTCAGTCGTCCATAGACTATTAAAGCCAACTACCTCAGAAATAAGCTGCTAGTGTGAACAGATAACTTATTCTTGTTGCACTGGGAACTCGAACACAACATCCTTGTTGGTGAGCTTCTTGTACACAGTGGCGAAGGTGTCAAGCTTGGTTTCCACGTTGACTTGGTCCTTAGGGTCAAGGAAGACCTTGAGGAGCTTCGAGCCATCAAGACGAACGCGGGTGCGCTTGCCGACGATCTCGGTTGGGTACACAAGGTCCTGTTCAGTATGTGAAAAATGGCAAAACAAAAACAAATCGAGCGAATTAGCATGGGGCTTGGGGTGGCTAATCCCCAGAGGCCATCACAATACGTCACACGGCGGCATCAAAGAAGAGTCGCGAAAACTTACGTCAAGGATGGCTTCTTGCACGGCAACAAGGGTGCGGGAACGTGGACGTGGACCGTTGGTCTTGTTCGAGCGCGAGTAACCCTTGCCAAGGATGGTACGCTGGGCGATGATCACAACGTGACGGCCAGAGAACTTCTTCTCCAACTCACGAACAAGACGCGCCTGGATCTTCTTGAACGCGTTGTGGAGACGGAATGGCACGAAGATCACGATGGCCTTGCGACCAGACGCGACATCGACCTGCTTGGCGGCAGTGATGTACAAGTCCTTCAAGTCGTTCTTGATCTCAGCGGCCGATTGCTGCAAGTTGGCCAATTCCTGGGCGACTTGGAGTTCGAACTCATCTGGGGTTTGTCCTTCTGGCTTCACGATCTTGGCCGACATGATTGCTTCTTCTGAGTCTTCTGGGAGCAAAACTACGAATGTTTTCCCTCGACCGTCATCGGAGCTCTTCAGACACTCCACAGCGCCGCCTCCCCACAGCCTATCATTTGCTGACCAGTCGATTAGGGACGACGGCTCAGATCTGAGTTCGGTCTGTATTGTAGCCAATCGCTGAGCGTCATTTGTGGGAGCCACTGATTGGATGAAATGGAGATGCTACAATATGGAAGCGACTCGATTTGTGGAGACCTCCGTGAATAAAGCAAGCAAGCGGATTGCAGAATGAAAAAATTGTGATTAACCAAATCCTGTCCAGCATGATCTCTCTCATGGAAAAAAGTCTGCATCTAAAAGCGAGACACATCGCGACCCACGACGAGTGCCTTTAGCCAATCAAGAGGCACTTGCATGCGCAGACGCCAGCTACCGAGCTTGGTCAGATACGCACTGCGCCAGAGGAACCACGCCTTCCACCCCGCGAGGTGCATGTGATCACCATCGGACGGCTTCTTCGCTTCGAAGAGTCCTTCGTAGGACCCCACGTACGCCATCATGCCCTTGCTTTGGAACGAATACGGCTTCGCAGGCGTTGGGTTCTTGCCGCGAAACAATGCCGTCAGGTAATTCGCTTGCGTTTGCGCTTTTTGGGCTGTCGCCGGCAAAGGGTAGTCGAGAATTTCAGCGCAATCGCCTATCGAGAACACATTCGAGCGCCGTGGCATCCCGAAAGGCGCATTGGCTTCGACTTCAGCAGCACCCAACACTTGGCAATACTGGTTCGTGAGGATGTTTCCACGTTTGCTCTTCTCAAACACCGTGATGGACTTCGTCAGATCATTCGGTCCCACGCCCGCGGTCCACACGACCAACCCTGTCGGGATTTTCTCGCCGCCTTCCAGCGTCACGCTGTCTTTCGTCACTTCGGTGCAGTTTTTCTTGACGATCTTCATGCTTGGTCGCGCCTGGATCTTTTTCATCGTAAAGTCGCGAAGGTATGCATCAAAACCCGTGAGTATGTTGCCCGAGTCCAGCAGCGTCACACACAAGTGCCTGGAGGTCTCTGGGTACATGTGCACGAGATCCTGCTGCAGGAAGTCGTAGAGCTCCGCACAAAATTCGATCCCCGTGGGACCACCACCGACAACAACGAAATGCAAAAGCTGCTTTTTCTCTTCCGCCGAGACACCCGGTTGGGTCGCCATCTCGAAATTCTCGAGGATCTTGTTGCGAATCGCGCGTGCATGGTGCACTTCCTTGAGGAAAAACGCATGTTCTTCCACTCCGGGGAGCCCAAACGTCAGCGGTCGCGAACCACACGCGAGCACCAACGTATCGTACTTGATCGCGTACTTGCGCTTGCTGATTGCGCTCTCCACGTTCACCATTTTGTGCTCGGGCTCGATGTCGGTCACATTCGCACAATGGAAATCGTTTTCGTGGCGGAACATGTTGTCGCGCAACGGCTCAATGATCGAACGAAACTCCAGTGTGCCGACCGTCGTACTCGCCAACAGCGGCGTGTACAAAAAGTGCTACAATACACACACACAATGCAATTAGATACATGCCATGTGAAGGGCTATTCACTCCTACGACCAGGCAGCAGCAGTTCGTTTCCTTTTCTTTCAAGAACGTACGTTGCGTTTCGAGACGACGACGATATCCACGGGTTTGCCCACTGTCAGCTCAATATCCCTGCGATGTTTCTTGCAATTGGTGAACATTTGGTAGCCGGCCCATCCCGTGCCCACGATCACCAACTGGTAATTCGACGAGTGGTCTTTGGTGGCGAAATCGCCATTTTGCACACTGCTCGTGCCAGAAGCACCGACGGTTGTAGTTGAAGTGGAGAAGAAGGATGGTCGATGCTGGCGCGCTGTCAGGAGGCTGGTAGCGCTTCTGCTTGGGACGCCCAGTGCCGTCCGTCGAGAGAGTGTCTTTGTCGCCGACCACATCGATGCGTGCTGGTTCGTTCGTGACGCGTGCTTGGTGCAAATGCGGAAATGTGGGAAGAAGAAACTGTGAGGAGTTTTGGAAGAGACACAGGAAGAAGATACTGGGTGAAAATGGGTCACAGTAGAGTGCTTCAGATGGTGTCTCAAATAGATGTAAACAATCGCTTCATTCACCTCTTTCTTGCTTAGAAGTACTCTTTATGTAGTCTAGGAGGGTTTTAGCAGTACCATCCAGTCTTCAAAGTGGTCTGCAACCACATTAGGAAGGTCACACCGTATTAAAACGGGATCTGCGAAAGAAGAGGGGAGCTGAAGTTTATTCATACCACATCTGTGTCCCACCTAGTATTCGTCTTGGAAAATGAAGGACAAATCAAGGTCGTTTAACAAGGGGACCTCTCTATTGGATCGCGCGACATCTCTCGCAAAACGCATGCATACAAATATATAAAACGCAGCACAGACAACCAGGCTTTCGATAAAACCCTGCAACGACACAATAGAGCAAAATACATTTTCCGAGGCATCTCAGAATACCATTTCCACCGAATGAATGAATGCAGCAAAAGAAGTGATGATGCCAGCGCATTTGATGATGCCAGAGCAGTAGAGGATTCCAGCGCATATGATGATGCCAATCCGCACAGCATCATCACTTGCTCACCCAATAGATCGCCGTCCGCTGCATGCATGCTTGCAGCCTACCTCCAGTAAGGACGATACTGCTGGCGCTTTCGCACTACTGGTTTCGTCCGAGTACTTTTCTGCACTCGATACAAATTGATCTTTTTGTGCGGCAGTCGGAGGTTCTCAACCGCGGGTGGAGGAGGAGCAACGATGACTTTGTCTGCATTGAACGCAATGTTTATCCACATCTGGAAAGAGAGCTGCATCATCTGATGGCGCTGGAATGCTGACGCGACCCTTTCGACCACCTGGATAGCGTGCTGCACTCGTTGAGCTTTCTCCGCCCATTCCTGTTTGACGTGAGCGTGGTAGATACTGCTTTCAATCCACTCTTGGACGAGTTGCTTCACGGACTGCCGTTGAAGGTCACGATGCTGCTGCTTCAACGCAACAAAGCGAATCCATCGAGTGAAGGTCCAGCGCTTCTGGAAACGCAAACGCCTTCGAGACAGCACACATTTCCACCTACGGATCGTCGTTCGCCATTGTACCCAGTGTGATAACAGCAGCAGTTTCTCCTCGCGACGTAGCCTCCGCTCAATCACCTGTAGTGGTGTACGATAAGACAGGACCGCGGATTCGTTAGCTCACCGCATTTGCTTCGTTTCAGATACCCCAGCGTTTCGGCAACCTTACCTTTGCCGCTCGCTGATCTTGACGAACCCAAACGCGCGCGACGATTTCTTCTTCTAATCGATCGACGAGAAACAGGCGGTGATACCATTTCCCCAGTGCTATTCGCTGTTGGTGTCGCGCGTAGATCCAAAGAAGATGCTGCAGCGATTTGGCCGATTGGTGTGTGAAATCTCGCCAATGAAGAAAGCAGCGAGTGACGTGTTTCCAACAGGAGCGTAAAAGCGCTTTGCGCAAGTAGTAGACCCGATGCGACGCCACGAGCGCCTCATACGACTGCCATTTCGTCAAGATTTGGGAAATGCGCTTCCATTTGCGAATTGCTGACACGAGCTGCATCCGTTGCGTTCGCTGGATGAGGTATTTGTCAAGCACAGCGTTTACAACGCGGAAACGAGGAAGCGCTTCTCGTCGATACGCCTCCCAATCGCGCCGTGTTTCGATGGACTCGCAGGAGGAAGGAGATGCATCAAGTAGCTCCTGGCTCCCGAGGTCCATCACCCGATGCGAACTGTAGCCAAGATTCGATGAGGGTTTTGCTTGCAGCGGGTCATCGAGAAAACGGAGTCTGCTCGTGTTGGCGCAATGGCTCTCTTGGTCTCGAAGCGGAGGTCGCGCGCTGTGTAGATCCATTTGTCAGAACCAAGTCAAACGAGGAGCAAGACTGCGTGCCTCGCTATTCATCAAGCAGCTCGCTGCTCGTCTCGGATGCTCCGAACCGATTCCAAATAACGCACGGAAAGAGCAAACGTTATAAAATAGTGACACCAACAAAGTCCCTGTGTTATCGAATAATGACATCTCATTCCGATCCGCACTTTAAGGGATACATTCGGTGAGTAGCGTACTTAGTAGAAGGACGGAGAGAACCCAAAATAACAAGTTGTGATTTGTTGGCGTGTTTGTGGGGTGCTGGTCCGCAGGAGGCGGCGGTCATGCGAGGGGATGTGTTGTGTGTGTTGGTGGATGTGTGTGTGTTGCGCGCGTGTTGTTGGTTGTTTGTGTGTGTTGTGTTGGTTTGTTTGTGTGTGTGTGTTTGGTGCGTGCATTTGTGTTAGCCCCTATAGCTCAGTTGAA
>JAASGH010000400.1:0-13938 GCA_023334155.1 Globisporangium heterothallicum
CATCCCGTGCATCTCGTGCATGCCATGCATGTCATGGGCCGCGGCGCCTCCAGCGCAGAGCAGCCCGACCGCGAACGTGAGACGCAGCAGCATTCGCATGGGCGTTGGTCAGGAAGTCGCAGCGTCTGTCTTGGACCTGCAATTAGGAACTGCGTTTGATGTCGGTAGAGTCGAGATCAGCAGTGTTCGGTGGGAAGTAATTTACATAAATTACTTGGATGCAGCTGGAAACTGGAGTGATTTTGAAGCCAGGTGTGTGCTGCCTTTTTTTGCTGTTGCTGTTGTTGCTGGTACTGTACGAAATCATGCTGACGCAATTGTTGGATTGGCAGCGAAATCTTTTCGTTCGAGGAAAGGAACCACAGCGCATTGGATGTCCTTTCGTCAGACATCGACACTTGGTGGATGCGAACGCAGGCATATCCATCACGCAATGCATTCGAAACCGCAATAATTGAGTGGGCAGCTTGGAGCGTGAAGTTTGGTGCTCCCGATTCTCGTCTGGCCAGATCAACAATACAGTTTGGAGTCCCACGAAGACAACGCACGATCAACAATAGGACACAAGTCGGTGTCCCATATCTTCGCAGTGATTGTGCTTTTCCATGATGCACACCCTCAACCAGCAACTCCTGCTCTTTGCGCACACACAACATCCCTTTTCCGAGATCTGCCAACTTGCAATGAAGTTTATTCTGCGACCTGTAGTTTTCAGCGTATGTTTCCATATTGTTGATGCAGCTTCGTAGTTTACGCTCAACTGGATTGCTGGAATGAGCTCACACAATTATAACAGCGCTGTGTCCGGAGGCAAAGGACAGAAGAAGAAGGGCTCTCTGCGCTGATTACTTTTCGCGCTGACCTCCTCCTGGTGACTCGGAGATTAGCATCGTATCTGCGTGAAGTAGTCGCTTGTGTGCTTGGCGCGCGTCCATTCCATTCACGGATCGTCTCGCTCATGCTGCGATCGAATATGAAGAAGAGACCGAGCGGGAAACTCGTAATGCTTGCGTGTGCTGTGGTGCTGCTGCTGCTCAGTGTATGTGATGCCGGCCAGAATCTGCGGAAAACGACCTGTCCGCTTTGCGACATGGACGTAAAGGCCAACATCAACGCCTCGATCTTTGGCAACCAGTACGTGTACGCGTGTGAAATGGCTGGTCATATCGACTCGCTCCAGAACCAACCGGTGCGTTTACTGCATGACCGAGATAGACGATGGTGATGAAAGCAACCCTTCTTATGCATACGCTTTCTGTGTCCTGTGTAGAAAGCGAATCTAGGTCCGCCAGTGAAAGTGGACATCACGACCGACAAGATCTACAAGGACGCCACGGACATCGAGTGCCCCGTGTGCAAGAAAAAGTTTTCGGAGCTGAAATACGCAGTGCCGTGGATCTCCATGGGGCAACAGAAAATCTTCACCTGCTCGGAAGAGCACGCCCAGGAAGTGTACGCCAATCCGGTACGGGCGTGCCTTGACAGCCACCGACCCAGTACAAAATGCTCATCATTGTGCTGTTCCTTTTTGTTTTGCTGTTCCAGCTGAAGTATTTCGCGGCATCGGAGAGCTCGGACGGATTCTGTGACAGCGGCTCGTCGTCGGAGCCTCGCGGTTCTGTCATGTTTGACGGCTTCCAACTGGCGTTCGGAAGCGATGCGACGTGTGCGATGCTGCTCTTCCAGCCGTGGATCTTGTCGTCGGCGGTGAAGTACGCGTTCGCGTTCATCGGTGTCGTGGTGCTCTCGGCTTCGCTCGAGGGTATTGGTGAGCTCCGTGAATACGCACAGACTCGGTTCTACCGTGACTATGGGATCGTGTTCAGCGAAGCGGATTACATCCAGCTCGCGACGCCATTAAACCAGGGGATGAGGGGCTCTTTTGATGCTTTGAAGTCCCAATTTGGTCCCGATGGTGCGCAATTGAAGATCATTCGACGCATCCCATTCTGGTGCAAGCTCGCGCTCGCGGGGCTGTACATGGCGAATATCACGATCGCGTACTTCATCATGCTTGTGGTGATGACCTACGAGAGCCTGATGTTCTTCGCAGTCATCCTTGGTCTCGGGATCGGCTTCTTCGTGTTTAAGGACACTGAAGGCGAGACCATGACGGGGAACATCGACCCGTGCTGCTCCACCTAGGCACTAATTTAAAGCAAAGACTTGGAGTAATTGCGTGCATCTCTCAGTATTTCTTGTGCGGCGACGCTCCCATGTTGGCAGGTTGTATCCCAACAGACAATAAAGGCGCGTCCAATTCGAGTCCCGGTTTTCCATGTCTCGATCCATTTTTTCGAACGAAACCATCCTCTTTTGCTCACGTATGTAGTTCGAGAGGATATGATAATGTAGAAGAGTCCTCCCCATCTTCTGAACGAAACACTGCATGGTCTCCATATGCAGTCTTAGGGGAAATGTAGACATAGAGTGGAAACGGAGTCTTTCAATTTCCAAGCGCGGATCTTGTCTCTTGTATCGACAGGACGTGGGTCCATAAGTTCCAACACGAGAGCAACGTCGACTCCGGTGCGAACACACAGACAGAGAACGCTATTTGGCATGTACGGCACGGTCACGGGAAGCAGCAGCAGCAGCAAGCACGATGACACCATGGTGCCTCCGCCTGTGGCGCCGTCGCCCTTCCGGTACGAGGTCCAAGAAGGCGACACCCTCGCGAGCATCGCCGCGAAGACGAGCACGACCGAAGCGAGACTGCGCGAGTTGAACCCGATGCTCGTGGGTGCGAGCCACTCGAAGAAGCACCGCGTGAAGGTGTATCCAGGTCAGCAATTGATCGTCGAAGAAGCGCGACAGGTGTCACTGCCTCCGCCTCCGGAGTGCATTGACAACGGATGGGGGCAAATGCATCTCGTGCGCTCCGGAGAGACGCTCAAGAGCATCGCTGCGCAGTATAACACAACGGAGGAGCTGCTGCGACAGGATAACCGCAGGTTTTTCCCCGCGGGGGAGCGCGGAGCGCTTTTCCCAGGTCAGTTGCTGCACGTTCGCTTAGTCAACACGGGAGACATGGAGGAAGCGCGTGAAGCGCGAGCGGATGACCAGGGGGACGAGAGTCGTGCTGGAGTGACGTACTCGTCTTCGTCGGCGACGTACTCCAAGTATAAAACGCATTTGGTCGAGAAAGCCGACACGTTCGAGTCGATTTGCAAGGCGTACTCGATCACGTATGCGCGCTTGCTGCAGATCAATCGCGGGCGATACCCCGTGGGAGCGCGCGCAGAGCTTGTCGTCGGCGAGCGACTGATTGTGCCGGACCTGTACGCGTCGCAGCAGGAGGCCAGTCGACGCAACGTCGCCGAGGTGAAGCTGACCAAGCAGATCCACATCGTTGAAGAAGGCGAAACCCCGGAGTCCATTGCGGCGACGTACAACATGACGTACGAGGAAATGCGCGAGTTCAATCGCGCGTATTTCCCGAAAGGGTACCGCGGAGAGATCCGTGTCGGCTACAAGCTTGTCGTGAAGCGACTGGACCGCGATGACTACGTCTCCATCGGCGACAGCGAGTACCGACCGTAGACTGGTCAGTATGCGCCTACCTCGGTGCATATTGTTTTCCTAGTGGAGCATCGGGAAGCAATTCGTACCGATTAGATTGTAGAGTGAAAGTAGCAGGTGACATCCAGTAGCAGATGAGCGACACAAACAAAACAACAAACAGAAAAGAATGCACGTTCAACATCTACGTACGTCACTTTCCACGCTTGAATGAGGATATGGTGGCCAAACTTGTGTGCAAACACACTCACTCTCGGGATCTCGTTTCCTTTTGTTTTTTCTTCCTCCTCGATTCGCTGCTTCACGGCGAAACAACGACACTACTGATCCGACGCGAGCGTCGAACACTAGTCGGAGTTCCCATCTGTGTCTCAGGCGTTGTAAAGTCCAAATGCCTCTCGATTGTTGTTGTCTCCAGGTGTCTCTCGATCACTGCCGGTTGCAGTTCAGACTCGAACCGCACCGTCGTCTCCTCGTATGCGGTCGAAATGGTCTCGACTCCATCCGAGAACCGCACACTTGGAGATCCGGTCAGAAAAGAAGAGTCCTCCGATCCTTCGGCGCCAGAGACGTCCCTCGCGAGCCTGCTACTTGGCAAGTACTCCAGCACTTCTGGCTCCGGCTCGTTGCCATACTCGGGGCTCGGCAGCAGCACCACTTCTTCAGCAAAATCCGAGTCGGAAGATTCAACAGGACGCTGCCATCTCTTCCGCCGCACACCGAAACTATTGCGTCTTTTTCTGCGAGCACTCAAGAAATAGGCTGCTGTCAGTCCCAAGAGTAAGAATCCTGCGGAAAGAAACCCCGCTTTATACAACTCGATCCGGGGCATCCTTGCAAATAAAGCTGAACCCAACGCATCGTCACCAGCACTCGCTGCTTCAGGAAGCAGCATTTGCACGTTCTCATCTTGGACAATGTGGGTGCCAACTGCACCGTCCGCGGTCTTCTCAATCTTGACAGCTTGGTACAGCTTTTCTTCACCCTTCCTCAGCTCGGCTTCAATTTGATGCTCTTCCTCTTCCAGTACCTGCTCCAGCACACTTTCTGCAAGGTCGTGCTTTTCATGCACACTCTCTTGGAGCGCTTTCGCTTCCAAGGATAGCTTCGTCTGGAGGACTTCATGTTCGGCACGAATGCGCTCTTCTTCGATCCGTGCAACTTCAGCAATCGCAGCCTCGGCGTTTGCGCGTTCTAGCTGCACCCGCTCTTCTTCATGCTTCTTTGCTTGTGCAAGCTCGTCCGCTGCTTTCTGAATCTCCAAGAGAACACGCTCTCCTTCCAGTTTCCGTGCTTCAGCAATCTCCTCTTCGGCTCGCTTTCGCGCTTCTTCGACCCGAATCTGGTTTACTCTGGCCGTCTCTGCGATTTCTGCTTCTACTTTCTCGCGCTCGACGAGAAGACGCTTCTCTTCGGCTTCGAGTGCCTGCGCGAGTGCTTCAGCTTGCTCCCGTTCCTCACGAAGCTTCTCCTCCTCCAACAGAGCGGCTTTTGCAACCTCGACTAGCGCAATCTCGCGTTCCGCTGCAATCCTTGTTTTCTCCAACTCGGCTAGCATTTCAAGCTCTTCAAGCAGCTTGATGTCTTCTTCATGCAGCAACTCCTCTTCATTCCGTGCAATCTCAGCAACCTCCTTCAGAGAAAGCTCCCGTTCGGCTTCTAGACGCTCGCTTCCCGCCTCGACTAGTTTGGAGACCGTATCAACAAGCTTATCGTGCTCAGCCTCAATCTTCTCCTTCTCAAGCATGGATTTTTCAGCAAGGTCGTTGACTTCCTTCTCCTTGGTCGCGAGAACACGCTGCTCGTCAAGCTCCAACTGATGCTCAATATCTTGCGCAACTTGGTCTTTTAGCTGTTCCAGCTCCTCCAGCTCCTGCATCGACTTCACTTCTAGCTCATGCTTCTCCTTCTCGAGCTGTACCTGAGACTCTGCTTGTTCTTCTTCACGCAACGTTCGCTCATACTCATCCAGCTCATGCTGAATGGAATGGATCAGCTCTTCGGAAATTCTATTCGCGTACGACTCGATATGGTGAGCAGCATCCAGCTTCGCTTCTTGTAGACTCTCCAATACCATCGCGCGGGTCTCCGACAAAATCGACTCCGTGACTGTTGCGAACGCTGCACGACGATCTTTCATCTTCTTCAACTCCCCAAGAGCCCACGCTTCCTGGTTCATGAGCAGTGCTTTAAGTTTACCATTCATTTGAAGTTGCTCTGCTTCTAGCGGATTCAGATGCTGCTCGCGAGCAGACTCGATCAGTTTCGAATGCGTAGCTGCTCCTGCAGGAAACACCCGAAGCCACACAGACTTCAACCCGTCCAACGAAGTCGACCCAAAAGACCGTATCCCATTCCACAGCGCACTGGAATGCCGGGACAACCATCCACGTGGATCGGAGACAAAGGCTTGAAATTTAGACTGGGATGCCGAGGCGAGCTCAGCGAGTCCAGACTGGCACCTTTCCCAGGTGTCTTTGATCAAGTTGCTCCACGTCACCGACTTCCAGCTCTCCACCAAAGACTGGAAAGCCTTCGTGAGCTTCTGAGAGACGTCGCATCGAAACAAAGCTGGCCACACTCTACCATCGGCATTGAGTCTGTGGATTCCAATCGCACTCGCGAGCGTCAATGCCCATGATCTGATGTTCAGCAAAAGCCAGGCGACTTGTTCATAAGATCTCTGTGCGGACCACCGAACAGTGCTTGCCACGCTCGAGGACGGGTACTGCCAGCAAATACCCGCCCCAAGCGCACCGAGTGCAGGAACGCACACTGCTAGGAAAGTTAGGATCAGTCGACTCCATCGCCGCATGGGTGTGGTGCTTTTCACTGGACGCTCAATCGAATCCCGATGACGTAATGGTTGATCCCCACACACTTCGCTTGGACCGGAGAGATCCGTTCTTGCTTCGATACTTTGTGCAGAAAATACCAGGTGCTGAGAATCCTCGCGACATGTGTGGCTGCTCTCGACGAGCTCTTGCTTCCCTGGAGCTTCAACGCTCGCAACAACCGCTGTAGACGTCTTTGTGGTGGTAGATTCGATTTCCCAAATCTCTTTGGTGGAGAATTCAGCATCTCCAAGGTCGTCTTCACTCTGCTCTTTTTCCTCTCCAACGGGTAACGTCACTTCAAGCGTCGCGAGTGCCTCCGAATCGTCGCTTTCGGCCAAGAATGCTGCCTCGTCCGTAAACGAAAAGGTCAAGAGATCGCCAGACTCTCCATGCGTGTTCAGCTCGCTTATTTCGTCCGACCGACTCATGGTTTCTTCTTCTTCAGGATAAGATACTTCGCGAACTTGAGTTTCAGAATCCATCGCTGGCACTCGTTCATCCAGCACAACCAACTCTTCGTCGCCGCTGCAGCTACCACGACCACTTCCAGTCGCTTCAGTCTGTGCTGCACCTTCGTCTCCCGCTTCTTCTAGACCGACTTCTTGGCGGCCACGATGCTCCGAATGCATCTGCAATCGGTGGTCATTGTGTGATCGCGGAGACGACGAACCAGACGAGGACAAAGAGGAGCATGCAGGTGACGATGACTTCCGACTCGCGGTAGAGGCATTTGACAGTGGGGACTGCGCATAACGCTCCTGCAAACTCGAGTCCGTGCTTACGCTCAGTCGATCAAAAGAGTCTCGTTGTTGCGCCTCTTGCTCTTGCTGACAGCTCCGCTCATCGCGGTCTTCTTCATGTTGTTGTAGCTGTTGGTGTGGTTCCGGAATCTTCGTCCGCTCCGCCGCAGTAGCTTGCTGGTTCTTCTGCCGCTGGTGCGCTCGCTGCGCGGATCTCTTCTTCGCGGGGGCTGTCATACTCGCGCGTCGTTGCTCAGCGTTGTGCGGTCGGTCGTTGCTTCGCGGGGTCGTATTGCTCACTGCGCGTGTGCTTGGCGTCGTCTTTTCTTGCTTTCTCTGCGCCTCCCGCTGTCGTTTCCATTCGGCCAACTGTTGCTCCCGCGTCAAGCCACTACTGCTCTGTCGCCCAGCGCTGCGGGGGGGCGCTGTCGCCTGGGACGGCGTCTGAGACGGCATCGAGAGCGTCATGTCTCGAGCGAGCAATGACAAATGTGAGAGGTTGCGGGAATGCGGAATGGAGTCTTTTAAAAAAGAGCCACCCAATGTGCGAGGGTCTACTTTATTGTGGCCCACATCGAGTGCTGCCAACCAAAACGTCTCAATTTCTATGTGCTGTGAAGCGACGGTGCAAACCAGGTAGGTGCGCCACCTTACTTTGGGCAGGTGTCCTTTTGCGATGCCAAAAATCCCGATTGCACGCTTCTGGGTTGACTTGCAAAAGATACTCGCCAATGAAGGTCCGTCAGTGTTGAAGAGTGGGGATGGAGAGCGACGAGTTGGTGAGATGGCGCCATGTGTTCATCAGTCTCGAGGCGGCTTCGCTTCTTGCAATCCAGGAAATGAATGCACTTCGAGAGCGAGCGATCATGGCACTTTCCAGGCAGCCTCGACCCGATGCCGACCTGGACATTGCTCCTTCTTTGCTGCATTTGCGAGCAACGCAGACTTTTCTCGCAAGCAAGCGAGAAACGATCCGTGTTGGAATTTTGCTGAACGAACGCATCCAGAAATTTTTAAAAGAGCATGGCGTTTTGTTTTGTTTTGTTTTTTTCACTTTGCGAAAACAAACCCATTCGTTCTTGAAGAAATGGGAATGAAACGTCTTGTGTCACAAGTGCGTCACGATGGCGGCCATCAAACGATCGCACCCACCACCACTCGCTCTCTCGAAGCCAAGTCAGACGTCGACGAAGGGTCGAGGATGGAGAAACGACGATTCCGCGTTGCTCCGACTACCTGGCGCTTGGCTGCATATTGGCCAATCGGGAGGAAAGCCTCGCAAATGCCACATGAAGTCACATTGGGGACAGATCTGCTGGACCTTTGGAGCAGAAAGCAGCGCAGACAAGCGTTCGACGCCGTCGACGTGGAAGTATCGGCGACAACGCATACGTTTCGAACGACTGGATGCGGAGAGTCTATGGTTGTGAGGAAAGGCAAGCAAATAGGCGCTCCAAAAGACTCGAGTTTGTTGCCCTGTAGTGACGATGCCATGTCGACGAATGGGCGACACGATGTGCAACCGAGAGCCTTCTCGTGTTGAGGTCGGTCATGTCATCCGACCTGCAGATAGGACGCCTCGGTACTGCAGATGATTGCTGCTGAACAGGATGGTGGGTATGTTGTCAGCCATAATCCGAAATGGTCCTTGCGTTTCTGTGTGCAGCATGGATTAGAGTGTTCTGAAGGAGGACCATCTGAAGGCGGAAAAGAGGTGACTCGATTGCCACACCGTCCCACTGCCACGACGCGCAAAAACTGCTCGGGGGAGAGACTGGTCCACGCGCATGCATGCACACACGCTTCGGACACTATCAAGTCTGTGTCAAGTGCCACGGTCGCACGAGGAGTGTGCGAATCAGCATCGCACTGTGTCGAGTCTGCGGAGTTCAAGGGTGCTGTTGGTGTTGCGACATCCACTGCCTCTCGATTCTTTTTTCTTCTATTTGCAATGACAAGCGGATGACCGCGATGGATGGCGGAGCAGCGCTTGCGTGCAATCCCACGAGAAGGATTTTGTTCATCCAGTGCTCTCTTGCACCCTTGTCCATGCACCATGTCCAGCGTTTCCATGTCGCCAACAGACACAGACGATCTGAACCCACTATGCCAAATAAAACCTCGATCTCATGTATAGAGGAGTCCTCTATGCAGATGCAACACACACTTTCCGCCATGTCTTGTAGAGGGGTTTGGTCGGACCGAGGTTTTTCGAGTCGGCATTGTTCCAGTGCGGAATAGCGGAACTTGAAGCGCAAAGAAACACGCAGCGCGCCGGCGCTTGTCCACATGCAAGCAAACACGCTCGTGTGTGTATTCGCAATGACGGTGTGTAGTGGCGGCCGCTGTGACAGAGACACTGGACGCTGTACCTCCTCCACTAGGCATAGAGCGCATGTCGCTCCGTCGCTGTTTCTTTCGCTGACCGAGCCAGTGGGTCTTCTGCTCGGCCATTTGATCTTTTTCCACCCCACGCAAAAGTCCCATCATACTCCTAGCGAGCAGCGATGGCGGAGGCGACAGCAGCGTCCGGTTTCGCATGGGACTCCACTGCCGAGCACTACGATAAGATCCTGGACGACGTCGACGAGACCTTCCAGAACCCAACGGGCACGTCGTCGTCATCCTCGGACGATGGTCAAGGTGACGAGCTCATGTCCCCGCGACCGGAAGAGGACGGCAAGAAGCTCGACGACCACGTGGAGGTTTGTCCAAGCGAAGACAATGAGACCACGCACGACCAGTCTGACTCCCAAATGCACAACAGTGGTAATGGCGAAAGCAAGCCAGAAACCACCCAGCAGACAGTGTCGAAGGATGACACTGTTGCAGTCGCTGAGACGAATGTCGACATCCAACCGGGCGAAAACAGCAGCAGCAGCATAGACAAAGACGCTCCGACCGAGGATGTTGGTCGCATGCGACAGAGCTCTGTGCACCGTCGCATGACGTATATCGGAGAAGGACTGCTAGACGTTGGTGGCATGGACGCCATTGATCGTCTGAGTGACCTATCCTCATACTCGGATCTCGAGAAGCAGAGCAGTGCAGACCAGCGTGCTGAAACTGCTCATCATGCCAGTGTCGACGAAGCTCAAGAAGTTGCGGACACAAGCGCACGCGAAGTCAAGGAGAGCTCGTCCGAGTCCGTCGTCACCCAGGCGTCAGGCAACAAACTCCTAGCATTTCTTGCGAAAGGAAGCGAGAAATCGAAAGTCAGCAGTCCGCCAGCACCAAAACCAGTCACTTGGCCCCTCCCACCTACAACCCCTGTGAAGACGGAAGCTCCTGTGGATGCTGTGTCCCCTCCAGAAAGCATTGAGAATCGACGCACCAAATTGTTGGATTTTCTTGCAAACGATATCGGTGAGCGATATCTTGATGGTGTGTACCAAGATGAAGCGCGTAGTAAAGCCGAAGAGGACGAAGAAGATGCTGTAGACGAATCGGAGCAAGATCGTCAGCGTCGCGCTCGCCTAGCAAACAATAAGCTGAGAGCGTTCTTAGCGAAAGAAAAAGGCGAGCGGCTGCACGGCTTTGAAAGAGGTAGTGACGAAGGGAAACTGTCGCAGCGCAGTTCCTTTTCTTCTGTGGCGTCGTCAGCATCCTCCACACGGAGCAGTGAAGCCCGTCCGAAACCGAAAGAGCCCAGCAAATTGCTAGATTTCGTGGCCAAGATCGTCCCTGAAAAGCCAAAGTTTGTAATTTTCAACCCCGCGGACGCAGTTTCTCAAACTGAAGAACTCGAGCACCTCGTGGCTGAAGAAGCGCAAAAGAAGAAGAAGAAGCGAGAAGATCGAGAAAAGGCGAGACAAAAAGTCATGTCGTTCCTTGCTGAAGAAGGAGCGTCGGACCGAACTAAGCAAGGCTCTGTCTCGACCATCAAATCTGTGGATGAGTCCAAAGTGCAACGCGAAACGGTGGTGGATCGATATGGCAGAGTTGGGCTGCTCGATTTCTTGGATCGAACGGAAGCTGCTCAGCAACAGAAAATTCGATGGGCGACGTCTCGCCATTCCAGCGAAAGCTCATTGTCCCCCTCGAGCTCACATTCTAGTTCACCCAAAACGGCAGCATCGCCAGAGAGATCTACCGACGCAAAAGATCCCGTATCACCACCATCTGCATCGAGTCGACCAGCACATCCAAATTCCGTATCACCACCGCCTGCATCGAGTCGACCAGCACACCCGAGCAACAGATTGGCGTCGTTTCTGAGCAAGATCACTTCAAAGCATGCACCGTCAGTGCCATCCGAGAAAAAAGCATCGCCACATCATTCTCCAGTGTCCGCACTTCGCGCTGAAGCACCTTCTGTGCCAAAGTCGACTGCAGGTACGATGGAGTCCGCTGCTGCAGCGCCAGTCTCTGCTTCTGGTGCTCACTCGGAAGCGTCACTTGACTTGGAAGATGACTCCTCCAAGTCTGGATCGCATCAACCATCTGCAAAGATGGCTCCAGTGCTGTCTACGTTAGACCATATCGCACAAACCTGTGCAAAGCATGAGCTGAACGATGTCTCAATCGCGCGCATCACCACGCTGCTGACATCGATCAGTCAAATTGTGAGAGAAGATATGCAAAAGGGTCAGAGACCCGTTCGTCGCTGGTCTAATGTGTCTGCCTCGCCTACTGCGGCTTCTTCGTCAGCGCCTTCATGGATTAAGTCTGGCAAGGAAATCGAAGAGTTTGACAAGAAGCATGCCTCAATCAAGTCTGCATCTGCTCCGGTGTCGGCAGTGGAAGGCAACAACCCTTCTTTGTGTCCAGCGATGCTCGAGTCTCGATCTAGCGACGTAAAGGTTGCGTCGAGTGTGGTCGACTCATTCAACGAGTTCGAGGGTGCCCAGAATTTGCTTGAAGTCGTCGCTACTTTCCACAAGTTGTTGACCGATTGTGGCTTGACGGATCTCAAGTTAAATCAGCCATGGTCGGTGTATGACCACGTCAAGTCTGCGGTGGGCTCGAAGCTGGGTTTCCGCCAGAAACAACTGTTCAAGCTTTTGGATGCGAAGCTCGGCACGGATGTGTACAGGAAGAGACCTGCGGCTCACAAGCGAGTGTGCATCATTGGCGCCGGACCGGTTGGGTTGCGCGCCGCAGTCGAGATGTCTCTTTTGGGTGCTCAAGTTGTTGTTCTTGAAAAGAGAAAGCATTTCAGCCGCGAGAACATCCTCCACCTGTGGCCTTGGGTTGTTCAAGACCTCACGAGCTTGGGTGCGAAAGTGTTCTTCCCTCAATTTTGCCATTCGACAGCATACTTCCACGTCGGTACTCGTCAACTGCAATGCATCTTGCTGAAGGTGGCGCTCTTGTTGGGAGTGACCTTTTTCCCGGCAACGGCTTTCGAAGGTTTGGCAAGCCCAGATTCTATCGAGACTGGTAGACGACCATACTACACGGTCCTCACGAAGCCTCAAATCCCATGGATGGAGTTCACAGCCGTCCTCGGTGCATCGGGTACCCAAGACAAGTTGAGCGAGCAATCGGGGATCAAGCGATTCGTGTTCAGTCGCAAGGAAGCGATCGGTCTTGTGTGCTATTTCCCAAATCACGGAACCGCCGAGGAGAAAAACGTGGCTGAATTCTCGTGGACGATCCAGTTCAAGCAGCAAATGTTTGCGAAGATGCGCGAAATCGGCGTGGATCTAGAGAATATCGTGTACTACCGCGGCGAGATGCACTACGTCGTGATGACTCCGAAGCGCGAGAACCTGCTGGAGCAAGGGGTCTTGAAGCTTGACTATCCGAATGTGGCCGACCTCGTGATGGATGACAATATCGACAAGCCGGTCTTGCACGAATACTTGAAGCGCGTGGTGAAGTTTGTGAACATTCCGAAGAAGTCGGATTTCGCTCGCGTGCGCGTGTTTGACTTCAGCTCGCGTACTCGTGCTGACAAGGCAGCGAGTATTTTGACCTCCAAGGGCAAGAAATTGTACGTCGGTCTTATCGGCGACTCGTTGATGGAGCCGTTCTGGCCGGAAGGTCTGGGCACGTGTCGTGGCTTCCTCAGCGCGCTCGATGGCTGCTGGATGGTTGCGCAGGTTGGCTTCAACTCCGACGAGCAGATCTTGGCTGATCGTGAACTCGCGTACCGCATTATCCAGCACGTCTCGGGTTTCCGTCGCGACGACCTGCAGAAGAATGTGCGCAAGTACAATGTCGATCCAAAGACACGATACGTAGTCAAGTTCCCTCAGCTGTGCTAGTGGTAGTAGTCTCGGGCAGAGAATCGCTTGGAATGATCGGGCAGCAACAACGTAAACAAACACATAACATATTCCTCATTGGCAAACAGCACATTTCGTTTCCAGATGAACTCCTAACCTCGGACTTTGTGCAGTCTGTTCAATCAGCGCTCTCCACCTGCATGAATGAGTGCACTCCCATAAAGCGATGTGCCCGTGTAAATGCATAAATGGCGCTTTTTGCAGACTTTGAATTTTGAATGAAGACATTGGCGCGCTTCGAAAGGGTAGCAAACTCATGCAAGAAGGAGAAGCTCGAGCGCGAGGAATGAACGCCAGCATGGACGACGAGGACGACACGTACGGCTTCGGCTCGTTCTCCGACCTCTTCGACGACGGGCGTGCGTCGCACTCCGAGACAAGCAGCGCAGCCGTCGACCGTACTGATGCTGCTGCAACAGCAACAACGACTGCTACTTTTACACTCGCAAATGCATATGCGGTCGGGAGGAAACTGGATCTGCGCGCCATGAGTCGCTTCTGGGTAGCGGAGCGCGCGCTGACCGACTTCCAGCAGCAACGGAAACGCCGCTATGGGACGGCAAGTGGACGCAATGCAGATACCGAAGACGCAGCAAAGGAGTACCA
>JAASGH010000401.1:0-13878 GCA_023334155.1 Globisporangium heterothallicum
ACGAAAGCACCAAGTGGCTGCTGCGAATCACACTGTCGCTGCTATCGACGGCGCTCTCTTGCGCAACCAGAGGTGGTTTCGCAACTGATTCAGGTCGAGCTTGAGCTGCGAACAGGAGCTGCAAAAGAAATGCTAGCTGTGAAGCACACCCGAGACGCTGCATGTGCGGGTTTCTGGCGCAAAGCTGCGTTGGCAAGGAAGGTGGATGTAGTCCTCGGAGGTTACAATGAAGCACCGCGCTCGTTCCGCCCGTTTGAAGCGTTCTCCGTCAGTTGAGCTCTTCGCCGCGACTCGCTTGCAGTCATTTGCACCATCTCCTATTCGAGTATTGCAGATAAAATGGTGAAATGGGGAGAACGCGACCATTCATTCAAAAGGACACGATCAAAAAAGCGATCTCGCGACTTGTCGTCCTGAATCACAGTATTTCCGGTTGGCAAAACCACGAAAGAGTATACTCTCGCTTCTTTCCGACCAACACTCGAAAGATCAGGAATATTTGGCACATATCGACTGTGAAACTGCCATAATAGTCACCCAACCTAGTACGTTCGCGCTAATTTCCGAATGCAAAACACAGAATTTGATGCGAACTTAAGGAATGACTCGGACATTCTTCAAGATAAACATTTTTTGCCGATTCCGATCGTGATTTTGGCAGGTTTTTGCACTGACTTAATCCATTTCGGAGCTTTGATGTACTATGTGGTATTATATTTTTGTGTTAGGGTTGCTATGTATTAGACAAATACTGTTCAAAACAGCACCTAGCCAATCATGGATTTTACATCCTTTTAGCCCAATCGCACTACTCGAAAGAAACAGCGTGCGCTCCTCATCGACCAGTTTCGTCCATTTCGCGCAATAGCTCGGACGCAGCACCGCTCTTTTTGCGTTTGAACCACATTCTCAGACTGGTCTCAGGTCGTCGGAGTCGGTGATGACGACGGGTTGGGTTCGAGTCAAATGGACCATGTGCAGAATGCTGCACCCGACCCGCGATCCCACTCTCGAAAAAATCTCCCGAAAGGTCACATCGGTGCACTAATGAACGCGCGAGTCGCACAAGAAGATTCGCGTCGCTGCGCGCACTGCCCCAAGCTCACACAGCCTCCAACGCTCCTGGACGACCGCACAGAACGCTCCGCAGCATGCCGCGGACTCCAACGACGATCGTGCGTCTCCCCGCGCTCTTGCGCGGATCGCGGGTCACACTGCAACTGGTGCTGCTGCTGCTCTTCGTCCTCGCACTTGGAGCTCCTCTCCACGCTGCAGCGAATGCTCCGACTTCTGTGGCACCTGGCAATGCGAGTACGTTTCCTGCTTGGATATCGTGCTCGACGCTGTGTTGATTATATGCGTGTAGTTGAGCTGACTAAGAGTAGTGCCACGCGATGCTAACTAATCGTGCTGCTGCTGATGTGTGCTATTCCCAAACAGTCAGAAAGGCAACGAGTTTCGTGACGCCGACGCACGGATCGCCGCACTCGTTGACGCTTTCGACGTATGTGACCGACGCCGCAGATCTGCACTACGTGGTTGTACTCTCCGGTCATGCGCCATTGGATGCGAAAGCGATCAAGAATGCCGCGCAGCAATGCAAAGCAGAGGAGTCGTCTTCTTCGGAAGGATCGACCAGTCTGTCACAGGCGGTTGACAAGCAATCCGCTCGGGACCGCCACTCGTCCTCGTTGATCCGGTCTAAAAGCGATCAGCTGCAACTGCCAGAGACTGCATTCGTCGCTGCAAGCACCGTGATCGCAGCAAAAGCGCAGAAAATCGAGCGACATGTGGGAGGTCTTCAGTCCAACACGAGCTACGATGTGTACTTTGTGGCGGAAGTGTCCGGCAGCAACGGCGTCTTTGGCGCCGTGCAGTCCGTCTTGCACTCGTCAACGCACCCCGAGCCGCCAGCAATCACGATCACATCCATCCGTCCAGCGAACGATTCCGCGACGACAGTGGAGGTGAATGCAACCCTGTCGACTCCGGGGAGAGTGTATTTTGCGTGCATCCCCAGCTCGCCGGAGCAGCAGTCCACACGATTGACAGCAGCAGACATCGTGCACAATCGAAGCGTCTCGGAAGCTCCGAGCGCGTTTGCACTCTATGATCAAGATGCATGGAGCGAGCTTGCGTTCCAGCAGGTCGTTGGCGGTCTGATCTCTGCCACCCTGTACGACATCTTGGTCGTGACGGAAGCGTTAGGAGACGGAGGTGTTCGCAGCGACATCATTCGCCAGGCAGAAGCGGTGCGCACGCATTTTCTGCCGCCAGACGTCTCGCAATTGACAGCCTCGCCACGAGACGGAAGCGCAGATGCACTGGTGGTGGACTTTCAGCTGCATTTCGATGCGCAAGATCTCCGTCGCGTGACTCCCGAAAACCTCCAGTTCTTCAACTACAAGATGCGATACGAAGCTGCCCGATTGTTGCTCAACAGCGACGCCGCTTCGTTTACAAAAAGCTCGGAGCAAGTGGACTCGAATGCAGGTGGCTCCGCTGCATCTCCCCATCATGAGCCGACCGATGTTGTTCGTGGCGCCTTCAATTTCGGCAACTTTTCGAGCATGGAGCATTTCCAGGAGCAGCTAGCGATGCTGAAGCAAGGCGTGATTCCCGGTCTTCATAATGGGACGCTCTACCGCGTGACGCTGGTCGCCGAAACCGCAACAAGCTACGGACTCCTTGGTCGCGAGCAAAGTGCAGCTCCAAGTCGGACCCACGAGAAACCTCCACGAATCCTCTCTGCAGCTGGCAGCGCCGTCAATGGCAGCGTCACTGCGCTCTCCATCACAGCAGAGATGGAGCGCGGAGCGAACATCCACTATCTAGCGGTGGAGCGGTCAAGTGGCTCGATCCCTAGACACTACCTCCATGAAGCGAAAAGCATGGAGCATTTCGTGAGTCTCGTTCGCGGTGATCGAGATGATGTGGAGATCTTTTCCGGAGTTGTCGAGTTGGATCCGCTTCTTTTCCACTCTCCTCTCGAAAACACAAGTGAGTCTACTACTACTACTCACACTGCAGCGTTTCAAATTGAGGGTCTTCGTGATGCAACTGCGTACACCATAGCGCTCATGCCGGAGACGCGCTTCAGCAATGGCGTGTTTGGGCAACCGTTTGAGCAGTTCTTGGAGTCGCAGACCAACGAGAACGCGTCGGACGTGAGGTTGGTCGCTGCTGAGCCGGTGTTCGGCAGCACGTCAGGCATTGAACTAGCAGTCGAGATGACGAAACGAAACGACGTGCTGTATTACTGCCTGGTCAGCGCTAGCGGTGACAGTAATGGAGAGGAGGAAGCCTCCTTGCCGCGCCAACCTTCGAAGGGAGATTGCCACGAAGCCGACCGGGAGTCTTTTCAGCTCTCGCGAGGAGCATTCAATGGTCTCACCTTCCTAATACAGAACCTCACAGAAGACACAGCGTACCAGGTCAGCTTGTTTGCTGAAAATGTGCACCGCAATCAGGTTTTCAGCGCTACGACAAGTCCGCCACTGAGCGTAAAGACCCACAAGCGGGCACCTCCGATTCGGAGCGGCCAAGCGCTTCCAGTGGCAGCGGCGACGGACCGCACAAGCACCTCGCTGGCGGTGGAGGAGAACTGCCTGGTGCACTACGCCATCCACGAAGCTCCGAGGGATGTTGCTGCAGTGGTGTCCAGTAGCGATACTACGAAGAGCGAGGAAGATGGCACTCCCCTTCTGCTTTCCCCCGAGGCAATCATCCAAGAGAAGGCTCTGGTCTCTCCCAACACGCACCGCCGGATCCCATTTGTCAGCCAGGGGGACCTGTTCGCAGAACAAAACGCGCTTGCGACTTTCCCAACGGCGAATTTGAAGGCAAACACGACCTACCTCATCCACTTGGTGACGGAGACCAGCGTCGCCGGCAACTCGAGCGGCGTGTACGGAGTCGTCTCAACCATCAACGTCACAACGTTTGCGACGGCGCCGAAGATTGTCAAAGCGACGGTCGATCCGACCCCCGATCGCACAGACAGCGTGTTCGTTATGGCAAATTTGTCTGTCCCCGGGATCGTGCATTATTTCCTCAGCGACGTTGACTTTGCGGATCCCGCGGTCATTCGAAGCCGACGAAGTGCAAGTCGCCACGTTGAAGTCGGAGAGAGCAGTAGCGCGGACGAGGAGATAGCTCCCCCACACACTGTTCGCGGTGAGTTTTACGTCTACGAACACGATCTCGCGATGGAGATCATCAATGGGACAAACGACTCGAAACCTGTAGAGCCGCGCATGTACGTGAGCAACACGACCGTCCACGGACTGAAAAGTGGCGCCACGTATCACGTCTCGCTCACCACGGAGACTTTCGCAAGCGGCGGCGTGTTCGGCGACTTCCCACCTCCGATCTTAGTGACGACCCACTTGCCTGCGCCGACGATCATGCCGTCAGTGCTCTCTGTGAGACCAAAGTCGGGGTCCAGCGACACACTCGCGGTTGAGCTTGAGCTGAGTCGCTTTGGAGAAGTGCACTATGCGGTGTTTTTCCGCGGACTCGTGCCAGATCGAAGCGATGCTGTGCTTGAGCAGCGCCGTCTGGAAGCCGAAGAGAAGAAGAATCGAGAAGTGGCGACGCAGCAAGGAATGGGAGCATCTGCACTCTCTCCGTCTGCTGCTCCTGAGACCAACGCTTCCGAGGCTGCGCACGTTTGGCCGCCCATTTCGAGCAAATACGACCTCGCGCAGCTGAACGCGTCGCTGCTAAAGGCTGCGCGGCTCGACGACCTCGGCGACGGTGTGTGGGAGAACGGCACGATCACGGTCGCGAGAGAAGACGTCTTGAAAGGGAAGCGCGCAGTGAAGGAGATCGCGAAGTTGCCGCCAAACGCGATCTTTGACGTCTGCTTGGTGAGCGAGACAGCCGCAAGCGACGGCATTTTCGACTGGGAGAGCAGCGCCACTGCGTGCCATCGCATGCAAACCCACGCCGACTATTCGAACCAGTCGATCTTGTTCGACGAGATCGCGGTGGAGCCCGTCGACGGAGAAACAGGGAGCGTTCGCATCGAGCTTTCCATCTCCAAACTCTTGCATGCGCCAGCATCTACGGATTTAATCTCAGCGGAGTCGGCTGTCGAGGACCGCTTCGCGATCGCGGCCGGTCGAACGCCCTACTACATCCTAGCAGATGGCAAAGAAGCGCGGAAAGAGTTCGCGTCCAATTCCTTTGCGAACAGTCCGCACGATCGCGAACGCTCGGGTTTCAAAGATGCGGTTCAGGGCAG
Organism: Globisporangium heterothallicum; assembly: GCA_023334155.1. Taxonomy (NCBI): domain Eukaryota; phylum Oomycota; class Peronosporomycetes; order Pythiales; family Pythiaceae; genus Globisporangium; species Globisporangium heterothallicum. The sequence continues at coordinate 5,249 of JAASGH010000401.1, forward strand.
CAACCACGTTGCGTCTGCTGGCATGCTGTCTAATATCACGCGCGAGAACGACACTTTCCTGGTCGTGACCCAGGAGATCCATCATCTGAAGCCAGATCACCGGTACTTTCTGTTCTTCGCGTACGAGACGAGCGGAAGCGATGGAGTGTTCACACAAGTGAACCCGCACAAGCACCGCTCGGACGATCCGAAAGCGGAGCACGACGCGATCGAAGTGGTCACCCACGAGACAGCACCAACGCTGACAAAGTATGCGACGACGCCGACCTTCGGCAACACGTCGCGGCTCACGATCAAATTTGATATTGTCTGTGCGTCGTGCAAAGAAGCGATCGTGCACGCACTGGTGTACGACGGAGGGTGCACAGCGCCGTCCTCCGTCGATGTTTTGAAAACGGGAAATACGAAGTCGCCACGTGACTTGGCGAGGGTGGACACTAAAGAAGAGCAAGACGTTCTTCTATCTGTTGACGAAGACTCTGCCTCTGACGAGAAACGTTGCAGAGAACCGCTCGTGAGACGTCGATTTGTCGTGGAAATGAACGACCGCGAGCGAAAAACGAGCAACGTCGAGCGCGACCTGTTTGCCGCGAATGACGTTTTGAAGCCGAACACGACATACAAAGTGCTCCTAGCGACCGAGACAGCCGGCAGCAATGGCGTGCTCAGCGACACATTCATCGAGACGGTTGTCACGACGTTCGCACCAGCTCCGCGTTTCAAGCACATCCAAGTGTCGCCACGGAATGGTTCGACGACGGAGCTTATGCTCGAGTTTGAGCTCGAGCGACCGGGGGAAGTGCACTACATGTGTGGCGTGAGCGGGAACCCCGAACTCAACGTCACGTCCGCATACAACGTGAGTCGGAAGCGGCGTCCCGAGGAAGATGCCCCAAACTTCCATGACTACCCACGCGAGGTGGTTCGCTTGCACCACAGTGTGAAAGTCGAGCGCGCGGGTGAGAAGCACACCGAGTTGTTAGAGCATCTCTCCGCAGGTACGACGTACGACGTCTATGTTGTCGCAGAGGCGGCGGGAAGCAACGGTGTGTATGGCGAAGTCCTTCACTACGCGCAGGTGTCCACGCACGCGAACCCACCGATCCTGCTGGCTCACTCGGCGCACCCCACGCCAGGCAGCACGACGAGTCTCACGGTCGGCTTTCGAGTGGATGCTCCCGGTACGGTCCACTTTTCCGTTGTCAAAGTGGATCACTGGTCACCGGCCAGACATGTCGCGTCAGGTAGCGACTTTTACGGCAACCGCCTCGCGATGCACGAGCAGCTGGTGGCACAGGAAAGTCTGCTGATCGACGAGAAAAGCATGGGTGTGACGGCAGCAGAAGCAGGGTCCAGGGACAGTGGCTGGCGCGAGGTCAATATCAGCGTCCCCCACTCTGGCACCAACTATACGGTGTACCTCGTGACCGAGACCACTGCCAGCGACGGCGTGTTTGGCACCGTGGCTTCGCATCGCGACGTGCATTCGCATGGGGAGCCCCCAAGTATGCTGAAAATCTCGGTCACCCCTGCAGATGCACGTGTCGATGCGCTTGCAGCGCACCTCCAACTGAGTGATGCTGGTCACATCCACTATGTCGTTCTCCCACATCACCGCAAGCTCTCGGAACGAGACGACGCCGCGGTAGTGCAGGGAATGGTGATCGTGAATAGTGCTGACAATAATGGTGAGGAGTCTTTCGATGACAGTCGCAGTGGTGGTGGTGAGGAGAGTGGTTTCTCTGCGAGACGAGACTCGAGCGCGTTGTTTGACGCCAAGTTTGTGATCGATGAGCTGAAAGAAGGCACGGTGTACGACCTGTACTTCCGTTGCGAGACGCTGCATTCCTTCGGCGTCTTTGGCTCATGGACGCACTTCCCCATCTCGGCGCGAACGCACGGACTCCCACCTGATGTGCTGGAAGAAGTGGAGTGCGCAGTGAACCCTTCGTGTGAAGCCATTGGACGCGAAGCGGTGAGAAACGGCGATCCTTGACGCCTGTGAACCTGCGTTTGTTGCTCCTCTCGTCTCACGAACTCCCGTTTCTTTGTTTTGTAGTGCACGACGCAAGCGAATGTGTGCGGGGAATGTCGCGACGGTTTTGCGGGACCGCCTGGGTCTTCAAATGAGCCTTGTAGCAAACTAGCTGCAGAGAGTGAAGGTTCGTGCCTTCGCTTTTGCAGACCAAGAGGTGCATTCTAACGATAATGATTGCATGCTGTCGGATCGCAGGTCTCCAGAAGAAGAAGAAGAAGAAAACCGCAAAGATCAAAATCAGCGGTGTGCGAATCAACCCGTTCGCTGGACTTGAATCCGAGCAGCAACAGGAGCAGCAAGAACTCCCATCGGAAATGCACAACCAGTCATCACAGTCCGAACCACAGCATCGAGAGACCGAGCCGCAGCAAGACATGAAGCTAAAGCACCAGCAAACCGAGCCAGAACCCGAGCAGGAGGTGGCGTTTGAGCAGCAAGAAACGGTGATGCAGAAGGAACGCAATCAAAGCGAGATCGAGCAGCTCCGAGGTGTTGGGGACACGACATCTGACCTTGAACAGGGACTTCACGAACCCGAAGGAAACCATCATCAACAGCAACCGCAACAGCAGCGACAGGAGGACGAGAATGCGGGAGTGGCGATTGCGGACGAGAGTGAACAACCCACTGAACAAAGCCAGCCAGAAACCGCACGCGAGTCTACGACGAGCGTCACGGCGTGTCCCAGTCACGCTCAAGTGGCGGCATCCGGGTACTGCGAATGCCTCCCGGGATACGAGGTCGATTCGCTTGGCGAAAGCTGCGTGCTTTCCGACGAGATGTCGACAACAACAGAAGCAACAGCGAGAGTGGAGATAGCACCGCCGTTTGACGTCTCGACTTCCCCAAACCATGCAGGTAGCATGCGGACATAACATTGGGGAGCATGACCTCGACTGCCACACCATCGATTCTCTTTCGTGACGATCGCGACCAACCGCCGGTTCATGCGGCGTCTAGACCTCTGCTGTGATTTGCGAGTGGATTGCACGTCCTCGAGCACACACGAGCGACTCGGGAGGATAGAGAGAAATAAATACCTGGTAATATTGGAATAAATAGTGAAGTAAATAGCGTGCATATTCTACTCTGACGATCTTGCCGCGAACATGACTTGACAGACCCTCACGCGAAATGCTTCAAACGACGACGACGTCCCCACGCGCGACACGAAAGCGCCTTCTCTCCGCCATGATCCACATTCATTGCCACACAGCGACGCAAAAAGCAAGAGAATGCAGATCCAGAAATTGGACATCCCGCTTTTTGTTTGCTTTTCACATCGCCATGCACAACAGAAGGGAAGCAAAGGTACGGCTGAAGCGATGCAAATTTTCTTTATCGATGAACGTGGTAGCAATAAGCAATGAGATACAATATATAGCGAGGAATCTCACGCGCTCGCATAGGAGGAAAGAGGGACCTCCATACTTAACAGATCGACATCTTGCGCGCCGACAATTTCTGACCAGGACGCCAGCCGACCGTTGGCATCGCGTAGTACTCCGAGATGTTGCAAATCTCGAGCTTCTTGACCTTCTGGATGGCGTGCGCGAAGAGCACGGCACACTTGACGTTGTTGATGAGCGACACGCCAAAGTCCACGGCCGCACGACGAATCAAGTACCCCGCCGAGAGCTCTTCGTTGTTGGTGCCTTCCGGGACGTTGATCACCAGCTCAATCTTGCCCTTCGAGATGTAGTCGATCACGTTGGGCAACGACTTGTCTTCTTCGCATGGCTTGTGGAGCACCGTCACCTTCACACCGTGCTCTTGCAAGTGAGCAGCCGTCCCTGGCGTCGCAAAGATCTCGTAGCCCATCTGCTGCAAGATCTGCGCGCCTTCCGTGAACTCCCGCTTGATGAGCTCGTGCCCGATCGAGATCAACACTTTCTTCTCCTTTGGCATCTTGAAACCCGCACTGATCAACGCCTTGAGGTACGCTTCGTGCATGTCGGTACCGAAGCACGCGACTTCACCGGTCGACGCCATTTCGACACCCAACGTTGGGTCGGCACCGTGGAGACGCGTGAACGAAAACTGCGGCGCCTTGACACCAACGTAGTCGATATCCGTGAGCGCGATGGGCACCGACTTGACCGGCAACCCCAGCATGGCTTTCGTCGCGAGGTTGATGAAGTTCAGGTCGAACGTCTTCGAGATGAACGGGAACGTGCGCGAGGCACGCAAGTTGCACTCGATCACCTTCACGTCGTTGTCACGCGCCATCAGCTGAATGTTGAACGGACCCGTGATGTCCAGCGCACTCGCAATGGCACTGGCGATGCGCTTCACTTGCTTGATCGTACCGACGTACAGCTTCTGCGCAGGGAGCACCAAAGTCGCATCGCCCGAGTGGACACCGGCGTTTTCAACGTGCTCCGAGATCGCGTAGTTGATAATCGCGCCATCCTTGGCCACACCATCGAACTCCACTTCCTTCGCGTTCAAGATGAACTTCGAGATGCTGACCGAGCGCGAGATCTTCACCGAGTCGCTGCTCAAGTACACCTTCAGTTGCTCGGCATCCGAGGCGACAATCATGCCGGCACCCGAGAGCACGTAACTTGGACGAACAAGCACAGGGTAGCCCACTTCCGCAGAAAAGTCCAGCGCCGATTGCAAACCCTTGACCTCCGCCCAACGCGGTTGGTCCACACCCAAGGTATCCAAAAGCGCCGAGAACCGGTTACGGTCTTCACAGTGGTCGATGCTCTCTGGGTGCGTGCCGAGGATGTTCACACCGGCCTTGTGCAATGGCATCGCCAAATTGTTTGGAATCTGTCCGCCGACCGACACGATCACACCTTCCGGGTTCTCTCGGTCGTAGATATCCAACGCACGCTCCAAAGTGAGCTCTTCGAAGTACAACCGGTCGCTTTCATCGTAGTCGGTACTCACGGTTTCAGGGTTGCAGTTCACGACAATCGCTGGCTTGCCCACTTCGCGAATGGTGCGCACGGAGCTCACAGCGCACCAGTCGAACTCGACGGAGGAACCGATGCAGTAAGGACCACAACCAAGCACGACAACACCGTCGTCGCTCTTCGGGATGTCGTTCTCCGAACCACCGTAGGTCATGTACAAGTAGTTGGTCTGCGCTGGGAATTCCGCTGCCAACGTATCGATCTGCTTCACGCATGGAACCACATGCAACTCCTTACGGCGCTCACGCACCTGCAACTCCGTGACATTCTTCCACTCGGCCGCGATCTGACGATCCGAGAAACCGTTCACCTTCAACACGCGCAGCACACGCTCGTCGATCGTCGACAACGAGTACGCTGGGATAGAGCGACGCAGGATCGAGATACGGTTGAGCTTCGACAGGAACCAGCGATCGATCTTGGTGAGGTCGTGGATGCGGTCAATCGTGTACCCGGTGTCCAAGGCAGCCATCAAGTAGAACAAGCGCTCGTCGGTGGGGTGCTTCAGCTGCTCGTCCAAGATAGCAGGGTTCGTCTCGTAGTCCACCGCGTTGCCGTTCAATCCGTCCAAGTTCGGGTTCACCATGCGAACCGCCTTTTGAATGCACTCTTCAAAGTTGCGACCGACCGACATGACTTCCCCCACAGACAGCATGTAGCTTCCCAAATCGTTCGACACACGCGAGAACTTCTTGAGATCCCAACGAGGCATCTTCACGACGCAGTAATCCAGACTTGGCTCGAAGCACGCCGTCGTCGTCTTCGTGACACTGTTCTTGATATTCACAAGGTCAATGCCGAGCGAGATCTTGGTCGCCACGTACGCCAAGGGGTACCCCGTGGCTTTCGACGCCAACGCACTCGAGCGAGAGAGACGCGCGTTGACTTCAATGATGCAGTAGCGCTCCGAGTGAGGGTCCAACGCGTACTGGATGTTGCATTCGCCGACAATGTTCAGGTGACGCACGACCTTCTGCGCCGTCGAGCGAAGCTTAAAGTACTCGCTGTTCGACAGCGTCTGCGAGGGTGCCACGACAATCGAGTCGCCCGTGTGGATCCCCAACGGATCAAAGTTTTCCATGTTACACACCGTGATGCAGTTGTCCTTGGCATCGCGCACGACTTCGTACTCGACCTCTTTCCATCCGCGCAAGTCCTGGTCGATCAAGATCTGCTTGATCTGTCCCTTGGACGCAGAGCCGTGGAGCGCCTTCGTGGCGAGCACCCGCAATTCGTCGTCGTTCGCAGCGAAACCCGAGCCAAGACCGCCGAGCGCAAACGCCGAACGCACCAGCACAGGGTACCCGATGCTGTTGGCCGCCTTGATCGCTTCTTCGATGCTCGTCGCCGGGTGGCTCAACGCAATGGTTTCATCGATCTCAGCAAGCTTGGCCGAGAACTTTTCGCGATCTTCCGTATCGATGATGGACTCGATTTGCGTCCCCATGACACGAACGTTGTGGCGTTCCAGGTCGCCGTTCAGGTACAACTCGATGCCGACGCCAAGCGCGGTTTGGCCGCCCATGCTGACCAAGATCCCGTCGGGCTTCTCCTTCTTGATGATCTCCAGCACGGTCTCCGCGCGCACTGGCACAAAGTACACCTTGTCGGCGAGTCCCTTCGAGGTCTGCACGGTCGCGATGTTCGGGTTCACAAGGATGACGTGCACTCCTTCTTCGCGGAGCGCCTTGATGGCTTGCGAGCCAGAGTAGTCGAACTCGCCGGCTTGGCCGATCGAGAGACCGCCCGAGCCAAGAAGCAAGACCTTGGTGAACCGTGGACGATCGTAGAGCGACGTGTCCAGCAGCGTGAGCTTCGGTGGCGCACCCGTCACTTTCTCCAAGAACATGTCAAACAAGAACGCGGTATCCGTTGGACCGCCGCAGGCTTCCGGGTGGAACTGCACCGAGAAGAACGGTTTGTATTCGTGGATGATGCCTTCGTTCGAGTGGTCGTTGGCGTTCATGAAGAACGTCTTCCAGCCCGCAGGCAACGTCTTCGAGTCGACGGCGAACCCGTGGTTCTGTGGGGTAATGTAGCAGCGCGTGGTGCGCATGTCGATGCACGGCTGGTTCATACCACGGTTACCGTACTTCATCTTGTACGTCGTGGCACCCGCCGCGAGCGCCATGATCTGGTTCCCAAGACAAATGCCAAAGATCGGCTTTGGGGTTTCCAGCGACATCGCCCATCGGATGGTCTCGATCGTCTTGGTCGCCATGACTGGATCGCCAGGACCGTTACTGATGAAGATACCATCGTACTGCACACCACTGTTCTTCAAGTCAAAGTCGTAGGGCACGACCGTGAGCTCGACGTCCTTGCTGGCCAAGTACCGGATGATGTTGTGCTTCATCCCGCAGTCGAACGCCACGATCTTGTTGGCGCCGCCTTTGTTGTACACCGAAACTTCCTTCGACGACACGAGCGCGACCAAGTTTTGCTGGTTGGGGTCTTCAATCTCGATGGCTTGGTTGGCGAACTCAATCTTCCCGAGCACAGCACCAAGCGAACGGATCCGCTTCGTGATCATGCGCGTGTCGATGCCGAACAGCGCAGGGATGTTGTGGTGCTTCAACCAGTCGCCAAGCGACGTCACGGCGTTCCAGTGCGAGTGCTGGAACGAGTATTCCGACACGATCAAGCCCGAGATCTGCACTTGGCTCGATTCAAAGTACTTTGGCAGACCAAACTTGTCTTGCACGTTCATGTCGGGGACCCCGTAGTTCCCGATCAGCGGGTACGTCAACACGAGGATCTGACCGCGGTACGACGGGTCCGAGAGCGCTTCCGGGTAACCGACCATCCCCGTGTTGAACACGACTTCGCCCGACATGCTCGTGTGCGCGCCGAACGAGAACCCCGAGTACGTGGTGCCGTCGGCGAGCACGAGCGCGCCGCGTTCATGGCTGAGGATCCCCGAGAGCGAGTCCGCGGCGACGGGCGAGAGTGGGGCTGACGATGGAGATGGCGACATCACGGAAGCTTGGATGGGATATATAGAAGTTGACGTTGAAGAGGATGGAACGTGTCGCGTGTCACGTTGGTGGGTGGGTGGGTGGGTGAGTGCCGTCGTCGTCGTCCGGGTTGCTTGGAGGTGTCGCTTGGTGTCGAGCCGGCAAAATGCAAAGTCTTCGTTCCAAGTCGACCGGTTGGAAGCTGTTTCGAGTTGAACCAGCAAACAGCCACCCCGCGCACCAGCTTCGACATGGCGCAAAGGATCGACTCTTTTTGGTACCTCACCACACGATGCGACAGCGCAAAACACGGTGCAGAAGCAGCCAATGAGCATGCGCAAACATACAAACCGCAAGAGAAACACGATTTCCCGAGCAAGGTGCAGTGGTTCCTCACGTTTCGAGAACGAGGTGCGCTGTTTGCACCGGATTGCGTCGTTTCACACACACTGTTTTATACGACTGCATAGAGAAACCAAGTGAGCGAGTGCTGCAAACCGTTTGAAACACATATTGAAGTGATGGGTGAGCGCGAGCGGGTGTGCTGTCGTAGGCGTGCGCGCAGAGAAAAGCCAATCTGCGAAAGAGTGGAGCGCGTGCGTCGACGGATTGGCGGTGCCTTATGGTACTCTTTCCACTTTTTGCGCGCTACTGCGCAGGTGGGGTACCTTTGGGGGTTGGAGGCAGCGGCGGTGACGGTGGTGGTGG
>JAASGH010000402.1:0-13850 GCA_023334155.1 Globisporangium heterothallicum
GACGTAAAGGATGCCAGTCTCGAAGCAGTTGGTGTCGGTCGAACTAGGCGATTCCTCCAGATTGTCATTTGCAAAATGATGTGCAAATACCCGCCAAGCACGATGCTGAAACCGAGCACACCGGCCAGAAGGATCGATGTTCCAGGCTCCACCAAGAGCCAAAACGTGCCATGGTCGTACATTTTCGTATCCATGGTGTGGTTGACTGTGTCATTCGGGTGAACTGTGAGCAGAATGAGCCAGAGAGTCCACAAGACGCATCCGCATACGATGACGAAAAGACCGACTTCGAGAAGACCAGGTCGACGTCGTTTCTGAGGAGGTTGAGGTGGCTTTGTGAGAATCACGTCTGGAGGTCCTGCTAGTTGGACTGGGTCACTCGGCGCACTGGCGAGATCCGTCGAAGGCTCCGCATGAAGTGTGTCGATCGGAGTGACGCCAACCCGTTTGTTTGTCATCCTCCTTGTCAAGCGACGCAGATTGATGAAGCGGAGGTTCTCTTGACGCGGAAACACTTATTTTCGGTCGCTGAAACTGCGTCCTCGCACTCAACTTTACAAATGGACCGACGCCAAACGTCGATTGCTGCAGTCAGGTTTAATTCGTGCACACTTCTTGGCGCTTTCAGGGAGATGTGCGAATGGTGAGGATGGAGGTTTCGAAACCACCGCTTCGATTGCATCTCCAAGAGCACCAGTCACAGAAGGTCTGGACATGAGGATCACCCAAGTCGTCGCTGCATTTCACGCGCAAATGCACACGCTCTGTATGTAGACAACGACAATGCAGGGACGAAACACCACCACATCAATTCGCTCAACAAAGAACACACCCACTACCACTCCTATAAAAACAACATACAACGAGGAAAAGCAAGCGCGACAGAAAACTACGGACGCGGCTGTATTGGTTGCGATCTCGGCGCTATTTCCTCACTTCTTCCCCTTGCCACTGCGCTTCTGCTGTCCGTCGAGCACCGAGTCAATGAACGCCGCCACTTTGTCGCCAATCATGCCGACCTTCTTCGCTTGCGTGCCCGACTCGATCTCTTCGGTCGAGTCGCGGAGCTGGCGCGCTGCGCGCAAATACGTCACTCCACGTCCCGTGTTGCCGCTTTGGTGGAGCTCATTCGCGCCGTAATCGACCAGGGCGTCGACAATCGGTTGGTTCGCCTTGCATTTCGCCGGCGCGCTTCGCACATCGCGCACGATGGGTGGCGGATTGTCCGACTCCTCACGGGTCCCATACTCTTCGCCCACTTCCTCGCCTTCATCGTCTTCCTCGTACCCTTCCTCGCCACTTCCCTCGTACTCCTCATCGCTATCTGCGTGGCCATGGTGGATGATCTGGTCGATTTTCTTCGCAATGCGCTTGCCGACCATCCCAATTTGCTGCGCCTGTGCGCCTGACGTGACAATGTGGTCCGAATTGCAGATCTCCCGCGCCGCACGAAGATGCGAAATGCCCTTGCCGCGATACCCCGAGTGCAAGTGGACGTCCCCGTATTCGCGAAGCCGATCGACAATGTACTGGTTCTCGTGGCGCTTCGCCGGGTGCTCGAGCAAATCCTGCACAATCGGCGCGGGGTCGCCGCGAACACGCTCGATCCCCGAGAAGCTGCTGCTTGGATTGTCGTGGACAATCTTGCCGTGCTCCAAAATCTGGTCAATTTTGTCCACCATCACGTCCCCAATGAAGTCAGCATCGTACCGCGCTTGCTGACCCGACTTGATCACTGTCGTCGCATGCTGGATGGACCTTGCGGCGCGCAAATGCGAGACCCCCTTGCCCGTGTTGCCGTACTGGAGCTCGTGCTCGCCGAAATCGGCCAGCGCATCGACCAGTTTCTGGTTTTCCGGGACTTTGGCCGGCGAGTTGCGCACATCCACTACAATCTGCGGGGCGTTGTGCGCGTAATCGCGATGCGACGCATTCACGCCAGCTTCGCGGTCAGTGATCTTGCCCTTTTTCAGCACCTGCTCGACCTGCGCAGCCATGACCTCGCCAACGTACCCGATCTGCTTGGCATCGAACCCCGATTTGATCACTTTGTCGAAATCGCGGATCGTTTGCGCGGCGCGCAGATGCGAGACGCCTTTCCCCGTGTGGCCCTGCTCCAGTTGACTCACACCATATTCGATAAATGCATCGACGATCTTCTGGTTCTCCGAGCAAACTGCTGGAGTCTCCTGCGCTTCTTCGGCCAGCTTGATCCGCTTGTGGCGCGGCATCTGTTCGGACGACCCATTGCCATCGTCGTCTCCTTCCGGCTTGTTGCGCTTGTTGGAGACCCCAAACTTCTTCTTCAATTCGCTGATGGCATCCTGCGGGTGCAGCATCGTTGTGCAGCGTCACAATACACAAGAGTTCGAGTCAATCCCACGTCGTTGATTCATTGCACAGGCGCGGTCGGACGCGTTCTCCTACCTCTTCCTTGCCATTGCACGTCTTGAGCACGTTGCCAGCTTCAAGGAGCGCGTCGTAGGATTTCTGTGCGGCATTTTCTCACGATTAGAGGCATAGTTTGGGCTTTCCACCCATGGTGTCAGTGCGATTTCCGCAAGGGTTTTCCACGAACCTCGGGCAACTCGATGTGCTCCTTCTCACATTTCGACAGGAAACGCGAAATGCGCTGGGGATTTTGGATCTTCATGGCGGCAAAACTTGCGGACCTGGGTCTTCTTCTTGGTTGCGTGGGTTCTTTTCGCTCGTGTTGTTCACGCTGGAAAAATGACACTGGACACAAACGAGCGACGAGCGAGCGAGCGAGCGAAACCAACTGCCGCATGTTCTCCTTTCCTCCCTTGCGAGTCTCCTTTCGCTCCATTAACGGTCAGTATCCCTCGGCTGAAAAAATAAAATCTTCACCCCGCACTGCCAACTGCCACAACTCGATACGTACTCCCGTCGCACATGCAAGATTTGTTGACACCATCAAGAAGATGGCTCCCTTCAATAGTCAGTTGGCGCAACCGAGTATCTCTGGATCGCCACCTCTCTACTCTCGTTTCCTCGGCCGCGACATGGAAATCGTTCGCGGAATATGCAGTGGACATCAAGCGCAAGCGGAGAGTCCTCAAAACTGGCGACTCCGATCACATCCGCGACCGAGGAACCCATATTGCAGCAACAACCGACCACGAGAAAGAAAAACGAACGGATGCGGACTTTGAAGTGGTGCGATGAAGTACAGTCAAACTCTGAAGTGGCGCCATGAAGTACAGCCAAAGCGCTCACGCTTCGTGCGATTCCGAGGAGCTCGTCCACTCGAGTGCGTCCAGCCAGATACGGCGACTTCACATCCCTCAGCGAGAGCAAGCATGAGCAAGCAGCGCAAAACTTCATGACCAACCAAGGTTCACACACACTGGCGATCGGTGGTTGATGAACCGAGGGGTTCTGTAGATCAATCTCTGGATGGCTCCCTTTCTCGGTCGCATTTCGCGGATGCATCGACTCTGCAAACGCATTCGGCGCTGTGTTGGATGGCTCGCTGTCTTCGTTTTTGTCCCTTCTTTTGTGCAGTCTCTTTCAAACATGCTTGGCAAAGCTCGTATCCTCATCTCCCTTAGCAATACCAGCACACACGCACAAACGATCCGCGAATATATGTGCATGCTCGCGGTTGCTGTTCACATGGACACCGATGCTGCAATGCAGTCGCCCTGTGCAAGTGAGAGGTGCTCAGCTGAAGGTGTGTGTGGATAGTTCTTCCACACCAGAAAGAAAGATCTATTTTCTTTTCTTTCTTTTTTGTTGTCATGAGCGGTTGCGTGTGGAATGTCCAAGTGGCTGGTGTGAGCGGAAACAGCTGCACAGGAAGCATGTGAAGTCATCGTGATGGTCGAGTTCGCTTGGAGACCGCAAATGGTTCCATCCTCCATTTTGGAAATGTGGTGTTGTGTTGTGTGTAACCTCGAGTGAGTGAGTGTGTGTGGCGGTTACACTTTAGGGATCCATCTGGTTTGTCTCGCTGGCGCTTTAGTAGCCAATCCGCACTTTCGATGCTGAAGAGGTGGCAGTTTTCTCGCGCTTGGATTGGCTGCTTGGCAAATGTTCTTTTGGATCCCTAGTCCTGTTTCCGTAACCACTGCTTGATCGAGGTTTTTTCGTTTGTGGTATGGGTCTCCAGAACTCCCTCTCACATTGGTTATTCCACTAGCAGTCTACAGAGCCGATGCTACAGAGGAAAGTGCTGCGACCAGTTTATTTCGCTCTTCCGCTCTTCTTGAATGCGTAGTCGATGTAAAGAGGGAGTTGTGGCACCTCTTAACCCACCGATTGCTGCATTGATCACCATCATGATCTCTCGCAGCCGTCACAGATGGGCACACTCATTCACTCGCACACACATCCGCAGCCACATTCCGCATTGTTCTCTGGAGGGTGAGAAGCTCCAACGAAGAAGAAGAAGGAGAAGGAGAATCGGAGCGCCAGCGGCTTCCTGACCGTACGCTGCATCCATCACATCCATATACCTGCTAAAGCATGGCGTTCGGTAGCAGATCCACCGAGTCGGCGCTGCCGCTGCTGCAAACGAGCCACTCGACCAACAGCGCGTACCAAACGGAGACCACCAGGAATGGACAGCCATCGCTGTCGTCTTCTCAGACCGCTTCCCCAATGTCGATGATGCACACGGTGCGAGAATCTATCCAGGACGACCGCTCGCGCATCCGCATGTTCGGGTGGCTGCTCATCTGGGTCGTGGCCGGCATCTTCATCAGCGAAGTCTCGCAGCGAAGCGCCATGATGATGGCGACACCCAGCAGCAGTGCGCCAAGCACGCAAGCGCTCGACGTGAACGTCCACGGCCAGTCGATCCACGACGCGGTGCGTCAGGAAATCGATCTGCTCGCTGCTGCGTGTCCTACGAAGTCCGATGCTGCTGCGGCCACGGACGCGCCGGCGATCAAGGACTCGAAGTGGTTTCTCCAAGGCGCGGACCCAGAGCTGCTCGTGACCTCGTTGCCGAAGATCAAGTCGCTCGCGGAGCTTCCAGCGCACTGGGACTGGCGCGACTACAACGGCACGGGGATTAGTTTGACCACCAGCGTGCTGAACCAAATGGCGCCAAAAGCGTGCGGTTCGTGCTGGGCGTTCGCGACCGTGAGTGCGCTCTCGGATCGCATCCGCATCGCGAAATTCCGCAAGTACAAGAAACTGGGCAACGAAGTGATCATCTCGCCGCAGGTGCTCTTGGATTGCGGTATGCGCTCGTTCGGTTCGTGTAATGGTGGCGACCCGCGGTATGCTCACAAGTGGATCCATGAAAATGGGATCGTCGACGTGACCTGCAACCCGTACATTGCATCGCACCCGTCGTGGTTCACGAGCTCGGGAAGCTGCGCGGCGACGCAGTGTCGCCAGTGTCTGCTCAGTGGCGAGTGCAATGTCGTGGAGGACCCGAAGAAGTACTACATCTCCGAGTACGGCACGCTGAACGCGACGAACTCGGAAGAGTTCCAGCTGGAAGCCATGAACGAGATCTACCACCGCGGTCCGATCGTCGTGAGCATGTACTCGCTCACCCCCGAGTACCGCAACTACAAGGGCGGCTACATTCTTCGCGACGCGACCAAGTACTCACGCACGACCCACGTGGTGAGTCTCGTGGGCTGGGGCATCGATGACAAGGGCGTGAAGTACTGGATCGTGCGCAATTCCGATGGCACCGGCTACGGCGACGAAGGCTTCTTCCTCGCCGAGCGTGGGGTCAACATCTACAATATTGAGAGCCATGGTGCGTGGGCAGTGCCGATTGTGTAACTAACTGTAATAAGCAACCAAAGGTCGTTTAATGGATGATCCCTTCGATTGCTGTAAACGAACTATCTGTAGTGCATCGGTGTGCTGATCTGGACTGTACCATTGCTGGCATCAGATCTGAGTCGAGGAGCTTTTTCATTGTTGGTCATTTCGGACTCGCTCACATCCGAAGGAAAAAGGATGATCGGACGCACTGCGTCTCGACTCGCACGCTCGGCGCGTCTCCAGGCGTCTAGACGATCGCTCTCCATCCTCAGCGGTGTCTCGGAGGATCTCCTTGTGAGGTACTCTCCGTCCATGGCGTTTATTCCTCCGTAGCTCCAAAACTAACGTCGCTGTCCCTTTCCCCAATCAGCACCAGCATCGGTCACCAGATCGGTGGGGACTCCCATGACGCGCTCATTGATAGCCTTGTGAAAACAAATGTCGTGCAGCAAGGCTCGCGACTGGAGCAAGCGCTGCGTCTTGTGGATCGCGGCGTGTTCACGCCCGAGCAGTTCCGCAACACGAACGATGCGTACGCGAACCGTCCCTTGAAAATCGGAGTCGTCGCGACGATCTCGACGCCACAGCAGCATGCGCAGGTGCTCGGCTTCCTCGACGACCATTTGCAACCGGGCATGAAGGCAATCGATATTGGCTCGGGTTCGGGTATCTTGGTGGCGATCATGGCGCATTTGGTCGGCGAGCAAGGCCATGTGACAGGTGTTGACATCGTGCCGGAACTGGTCGCATTCGCCAAGCAGAACCTCAAGAGCTGTCTGCAGGGTGAGCATGCACACTTGCTCGCGCGCACAGAGATCGTGGAGAGCTCGGGCAAAGACGCGATGGGCTCCTTTTCCAAGAGCGAGCTCTACGATTGCATCCATGTGGGTGTCGCAGTGGAAACGAAAGCGGAAGCGGAAAGCTACCTGCAGTATTTGAAACCGGGTGGAGGACTATTGATCCCACTGGGCTTTGCTGGCGCAGAGCAAAAGCTCGTCAAGGTATCACGTCTTGGACTCTGCTGTATACGATAAACGCACCTATTCAAACTCACTTGCAACGCCGTGTGTGTGCACATATGCGTTCCTGCAGATGACCAAGCACGTCGATGGGAATGTCGAGAAAGTGGACGTCATGAGCGTTCTCTGCCAGCCCATGCTGGACGCAATCCCCGTAGAAATTGTCCGCGAGACGCGCACCGAGAAGCTCGCGCGTGTGGAAAAAGCGCTCGTCCAGTGGCGCAGCGACTTTGAGGCGCAGCACGGACGCAAGCCGAGTCGGGAGGATATGCTGACCGATCCCGAGGCGAAACAGCTTTTCCAGGAGTTTGCGGCGCTGCGAAAGTGAAATCGTCGCAACAACGTACCCTTTTGGAAGAATATAGATTGATGAAAAGACCGAGAAATGACAAGAGTTCAGCAACAATACCATTTCTGGGACGAGTTGCATCTGTATTTTCTTCTCACAACGTCACCACTCGTCCATGTTTGCATCTGTGCAGCAAACACCAACACGAATGCTGCCGTGTTTTCGCTCGCGATGCTATGGTTTAGGCGAGCGCCTTCGCGGCTCTGGTTTCTTGCAACTGCTCCTCAGCGATGCGAATTTGTTCGGCGATGTGCTCACGCTGGGTCTTTCGCTCGTACCTGGCAGGATTCGCCGCGGAAACAAATTTCGCAAGCGGCTCGACGATCGTGTCCCCGTCGGCGCCATTGAAACGCACAATCGACTGGCGCTTCTTGTCCGAGTTCACGACGCGATGCTGCATGGCGGACAGTGCATAGACACGGTTAATAGTCTGCAGTGTTCACACTGAAAAGCATCGGAGCACTCAACACTCTACCTCCGTCGCTTGAAGCAGACCATTCGTCCACTGTTCCAAGACATCTCCGACCATAATGAACAATCTACAGCACACAAAAGAATAGAGCAGCAGTGCGCCTCAAAAGTCAGTTTAGAGCTCAGCGAGTGGTGCGGTGTTGGCTTGGGTCGTCCTGCTGCACCAGTTTACCTGTCCTCGTGAACAGGAGCTTCCACCCAGTCGCCATTCCGGTTCTTCAAGTGCAGCCCAGCACCATTTTGATGGATGATCGTGAAGCACTCGAAATCCGTATGCGACGCGATGCCGACGGTCGAGTTTTTGACGCCGGCTTTCACTTCGGGGTACGTGAGCAATCGCATGAACGCTTCGGCTTTCTCGCTCACATGTTGCTGCCAGGAGAGAGCACGGAAGAGGATCAGTTGGTTTCGTAAACGCCTATAGTCCTATGCACCATAGCGATTTGTCTGCAATGCGATCGTACCAAGAACGTGTTTGGAGGAAGCCCGAGCATTTCCGCAAAGCATTGGAAGAGCACATGCGACACAACCGTCGTCTCTTCGTACAGCTGGTAGACATCTTGGCGAAAGTGGGGCACCTCCGCTGGCCACACGTTTGGTCCCAGACTTGAGCCGTCTTCAATGAACGAAGTGGGAAGTTCACGCGCCAAGTCAAAGCCTTCCAAGTGGGACACCACGTCCGGTTGGTACTAAAAACAAATTGACAGATGCGACAAAGCATCCGAGTAGATACCACATTAGCCCGAGTACGGAGCAAACGGAATGAAAAGGTATGAGCAAGCAGTCTAGAGTACTGTACCGACGGCTCTTCAAACATGGGCGTCCAGCCGCGGGAGTTTGGCGTCTTCTTGTTGTGGTATTGCTGCTTGACTGCATCTGGGAGCGCAATAAACTCGTCCGCGCGCTTGTATGCCTACAGGTGTCATCATGGTTAGCGTCCAACACGTAACGCCTATCTACCTACTGCATCGTGTGGTGGACAGATCGGTACCTTGGCGATGAGGTCGTTCGAGAGCACGTTCTTCGTTGGCACCGTGAAAAAGCCCGTCTCCAAGCACGCATGCTTCATCGCTTCCAGGATCTTGGCTCTCTCCTGCACTGTCGCCGTCGTCGTCGACTGCGCATCGTCGGTCGTCAGCGTTTTCTGATGCACCAATGGCGAAATGTCCACGAGCGGGACTTGGTTGAGCGCGATTTTCGCGGCATTCATGACGTTCACCGACGCAGGAGAAGCAGATGCAAAGCTGCGGCGTCCGGCACCAGACGAAAGAAGCGCTTGGGAGCGCGCGCTGAGCGTGAGAAGGCGTTGCATCGTCGCCAGCGTCCAGTGTGTGCGTTGCGGTGGTCGGATACTCGAATGCAGAGGCTCGCTGCTCGTCCCAATGCCGGACTGATACGACGACCAGCGCGATTGCTCAATCGGTCAGTCAGCATTTCCGTGTCACACTTTGCTGCTCAACCTCAAGAACGGATCGGTACCGTGATCCACCCGTTTAAGAGATCGTCCCGAATCGAGTGTGGTGTTCATTCGGGACACCATGCTTCTCCTAAAACCGGCATTGCGTCCGGAACGTTCGGGACACATCCTGTTTTTATTTGGGTGTGTGATTTTTTGGACTGGAGAGCTGCCCAAGTTGATGGGAACATAGCGAGCGAAGATGGCGTACCTGCAGAAGTCGACGCATTTCAACAACTGGATTTTCAGCGAAGACGAGCTGCAGAAGGTCCACCGACTGCGGCAGCTGAAGGCCAGGAAGGCGCTGCGTATCGAGCACCAGCAGGTCCTCGCGGCGAAAGCTGCAGCCGCCGAGGGAAACGCTGCGGTCGCGTCGACTTCTCGAGGTGCACGGAAGCCACGCTCGTTCGCGGCGCTGGTCCCAAAATCGACCACCGCTGTACGCGATGTGAACGACTGGAACGACGAAGTGTTTGACGGCAGTGGCGCCGAGCTGGATGCAGCCGAAGAGCAAGAAGCGCAGGAAAACGAGCAGGTTGTGCCTCCGCTGGAGTTTCTCACGATCGAGCAGGAACGCACCATGCGCGAGTTCTACGAGACCAAGGTCCAGGAGAGTTGCAGCCAGCTGTTCCGCACGTCGGACAAAGTGAAATGCTGCGCAGTGATGCTCTACAAGCGGTTCTACTTGTCGAACAGTGTGATGGAATTCCACCCGAAATTCATTGTCCCCACGGCGATTTACGTCGCAGGCAAAGTCGAAGAGCAGTACATCTCTGTGGATACGATCGCCGAGCAGCTCAATGTGGACCACAAGCACGTGATCGGCCATGAGATGATACTGTTGGAAGGGACGCGATTCCAGCTGATCATGTACCACCCGTTCCGCGCACTGCTGGGCTTTGTCGATGACTTCCGAGGATACGCGAAAGCAAAAGGCAAAGAGTTGCCGCTCGACACCCTGCAGAAACTGCATTCGAACTCGTGCGTGATCGTGAACGACTTGCTGCTGACAGACCTCCCACTGACGTACTACCCGCCGTTCCTCGCGCTCGCGGCGCTTTGCCAGGTGGTTGAGGAGCTCGGGTATTCGTCCTCGACACCCGCGGAGGAAAGCGCGCTCACGAGAGCGGACGTGCACGAATACATCCGGCGAAGTAAATTCTCGCAGGGCCAGCAGCTCAGCGACGTCACAAAGCAGCTGGACGCGATCAGTGGGGTATACAAAGCGCACAAAGCCAAGCAGCTCGCAACGGAGCAGGGCTCGACGCACGCCGAAGCGCTTGCAAAACAAGTGAAGTCGCTCTACAAGAAGCTCAAGAGATTCCACGACGAAGAGAAAAGCAGCAGCAAAGACAAGAAGAAAGACGAGAAGAAGCGGAAATCCGACAAAAAAGACGAGAAGAAGAAAGCGAAAAAGACCAAGAAGGAGAAGAAATAGTTCGCGCGATTGAAATGTGTCAATGATGGACGAGAGGGTGGGAATGATCTTTAGAATCGATCTTATAATACAAAAATGGATGACGAAGAAGACAGAGAGTGGATAGGGGCAATCATCACAATGCGGGAAATATAACCTATTATATACGACGATGTGACTTCGTCCTATTAAGACCGATCTCTCTACTCCTCTTCATCTTCCTCCTCATCTTCCTCATCGTCCTCATCGTCTTCCTGTTGCTCCGCAGCGAGTTTTTCTCCTGTACATATACAAAGGATAGATGTTGCCGATAAAGTAGTATACCGCGCATCAGTAACGACTCCAGAGGTAACCAGCCACGCAAAGACGATAGCAAGAGCCACTCACGTAAGATCTCGACGATGCTGTACTGGGTGCGTTTCTCTAATTTCTTGAGCATCGGTGCAATGTCGCGCTCGATGTCCCAATTTGCTCGCTTTGGCGCCAAATTCAGCAGCTCGCTCTCGTCCTCGTCCTCTTCTCCCTCCGGCTGTTGCTTTCGCTGTGTGGCGGTGAGTGCAGACTCGGCACTCTTGTCCTCGTCATCGCCTGCAACTTCTTCCACCTGTGCATTGGCGTCGTCCTCTTCTTGCTTTTCGATGGTCAGCGTCTCCACGCCCGCATCGACCTCGTCTACCTGCTCGCCTCGCTCCAGACGCTCCTTGCGCTCTTTCGCCTCGCGCAGCATCTTGAGGCGCTTCGCGCGCGGCATCTCGTCGTCCATGGCTCCCATTCTTGATCTCTCTCGCTTCTGAATTGCACAAAATGCAAATTTGTCCACGAACAACGAGGTCCTGAATATGGGTGGCCAACGCTAATTACTGCCGATGTGTTGACTAAACTGGGACCATTTTCGAGAAAACGAGAGGGACCTAGAGTAGTGTGTGAAAAGTGTGTGTCATATGAATCGAGCATTTTTGGTCAACCATTTCGAAAATAATGCGATCCGACTTGGTGGTGACATTCAAAATGGGAGAACAACCGACACACATGTAAAAAAAAGTCAAATGGCATTGGCTCTCCATAATACACTCGCACGCTTTGCAAACCAAGTAGAAACATATTCTTCGCAAACAAAAGAACAAACAAAAAAGCAAAAGACAAAAAATAGTCATGGGTGCACGACGATCACACAGCACACAGCTCAGCCATTTGAGCGAGAGCCGATGGAGACCATGAGATGATGAACCAGAAGAGGAAAACACACACATCGGCGGGTCTTCATTTGTCTGCTGCAAACTGCTGGCGCTCGCTGTGTCCACACTTGTCCCCACTTCGCTTCTTTCTTGTCTCCGCTTTCTTTTTCCGCAGGTTTCTTTGCAAGAAAATAATATAAAAAATACCGATTCACCTGAAGAGTATGCAGGAAAAAAAGCATCTCTTTCGCGCGGGCTGAACGCACGGAAACGCCCTCCCGAGAGCTCCCCGAAAGGCAAACACAACAGAAGAAGTAGTAGCAAAAGAACCGAATATTCTTCTTCCACACGCCGTCACCAGGTTCGTCCCGCTTTCCGGCGCTCTTCGAAAATTGCGTAGTTTCCAACGACCTACCCACGAAAAAAAATACCCAATGCCGATGCCACCGACTTGAACAGTCACGCCGACGCGTCGTTCCTTCATCATTCATGCACCTTTCACTCTCCACCTCTCTCCCTCTCGTTCTCTCAAAGACGTTGCTGTCACTTGGAGTAGCTGAAATAAACTGGGTTTACTTCGCTTCAGCTTGACGCAAGTGAGCCGAGCAAAGACCCTTGCGACGGCACGGCTTGCCACAGTTGCCCATGGTGCAACGCTTACCACCACCGTGGGTAGCGCACAAGCCACCGCCGCGGTCGTTGCGCATGCAGCCAGCGACTTCGCACAAGCGAGAACCACCGTGGAGAGCACAGTAGTCACCGCGTTGGGTGCCCTTGTCACAGCCGTCAAACATGCAGCGCTTGCCACCACCGTGGGAACGGCAGTAACCGCCACCTTGCGAGCTGCGGTGGCATCCGTCCACTTGGCAACGTGGACCACCACCGTGAGCCTTGCACAAAAAGTTGGACTGCGCAGCCTTGTCGCAACCGTCGTGGCTGCATCGCTTGCCACCACCGTGACGAATGCACAGGTTGCCGCCTTGGCTACTCTTGTCGCACCCATCAATGGCACAGCGGCGACCGCCACCGTGGGAGATGCACATGCCGTTCGAACGGGAACGCTTGTAGCATCCTTCACTGCGGCACAGACGACGACTCTTCACTTCGCCGGACGGCTTGATCTTCATCACGCGGTCATCGGAGCAGGGAGCGTGAGGGGACATCTTGAGTTCTTCGTCGGTGAAGTCTTCATCCAACGATTCCATCAACGATTCAATCGGGGATCCCGCCAACATGTTCAGGTTCAAGATGCCGTCGTCATCTTCCAGTTCCAAAGCCTTCTTCGCCGACGATTTCTCCTCTGGAGCATCAACCAAGAAGCTGTACAAAATCGACATCTCGGTGCCGTCAAAGCCGTCGTCCAAGTTCACCAAGTCCTCCTTGTCCTTCTCCGCACTCAACACATCATCAGGCATCGTAAACTCGAGCAGCTCCTCCAACTCCGCAGCTTCGAAATCCTCTTCCTCTTGCTTGTCTTCAAACTCATCCTCGTTCAGGTTGAACAGCTCCGCATTCGCATTGTTGTTCGACGTGCTCGACGACGCACCCATCCACGGCATCGATGGCATCGTCGACAAGTTCTTTGGAAACGAGACGAATGGCAGCGCTGGCGGTGGCGCAGCCATGGAGAGCATGGTCATGCTTTCCGGGTTGCTGAACGCCGCCAACGAAGGCGAGCTTGCGGCGAGCGATGGCGACCACGGCGGGAAGTTCGAAGCGCCACGCATCATGAGCCCTTTCGGGTTCGTCGTGTTCATCATGTCGGGTTGTTTATTCCCTGAAGGTTGGTACCCAGCAAACAGCGCAGCGGCTGCCGGGCCCATGGCCCCCAGAGAATCTCTCGATTCAATGGGTCGGCACATTTTCTGTGCCCAACTTGTCTTTCGGCGGACGCCTGCTTGACGTCGGCGGAGCTTTAGCTTTCTCTTCTTTTCTCTAGCGCGCTTTTCGCGTTCTCTGTGCGATGCGAGCAGCCCACAAAGACGCTGCGTCCTCAAAAAGAGTGAGAGTGAGAGAGAGAGAGGGGGGAGACGACAAGCGCGACAGAGAGGAGGGTAGGGGGACTCGAGAATGGCGAAAGGGGTGTGGGTCGACGAGGCTAGGGTTCGGAGATCTCCAGGTTGATGTTTGTATGTGAGATGGCGCACGATGGCAAACGTACACAGCAAAAAGTCGAAAGAAAGCAGCAGAAGCGCTGTCATTGGCGGAA
>JAASGH010000403.1:0-13832 GCA_023334155.1 Globisporangium heterothallicum
ATTGCGAAGCCATGTGAAGTCAATATACCTGCGGCAGGGATAATACAGCCTTTGATGTCCTTACCAGCGTCAGCAGAGAATCCACCACAAGCTCTTCTAAGACAGCATCTCTGCCGAACAGGTGGTGCAGAATGTCAACATTGACTGTCTCCTCGACACTGCGATCACTCGAGTCGTCCATTGGCACCATCGGAGATACGATCAACGTGTCGATCAAAGACAGCAGCAAGCCAAGCTTGTCCTCTAACGGGAAATTGCTCATTTCAAGAACCTTCAGCGCGCCAGATAAAGCCTCACGTCTCTGCTCAACACTGTTCTTCGAGAGATGTGCGAGCGTACTCTCTGGCTGGCGAACAGCTGACTCGATATATTGAGAAAGCGTGGCCCACAGCGCGGCTGGGTCAAACCACTTCAGCGCAGATACGACTTGGGAGCGCAGGATCGAGTTCGGCAGGTGCTTCACAAGTGCTGGGATTAGCATTCGTGAGTTGCGTGAGCTATGTGAGCAGCATTCAACAGCAGCTTGCACAATTTGCGGCGATGAATGGTGCAGCAAGTAAACCAAGAATCCGTCTCCTAGGAGCTCTGGCAGTTCTTTTCCAACAATCTTCAGGCATACGACTCGAGATTCTGAAGCCTATTAGGAAATGTTTGCATGCTCAGTTGGGTAGTAAAGTAGCCATGAAGAAAGCAATCAGCACAGACCTTTTCTTCGTGAAGAAGTCGCTGAAGTATCACGTTTGCCTCTTCATCCATCCAATCAGAGAGACGCAGCAAAGCGACAGCAGCACACACGACCACAGATTTATCTTCGTCGCCGCTTTGGACAAGCTTGCTCAGCATTTGGGAGCACTTTTCTGCATCAGCATTAAACTTCTCGTAGCCGCTTGCCAGAATTGCTGCAACCCTCAACTGGCGAGGAACAGCAAGCGATTTGTCTTGTATCATCATCATCAAATCCATTGTGTTGAAGATGCCAGATGGAAAAGTACTTGGATCAGGGAGAAGGTACGATTCTTGGGCGGACAGGACAAATTGGCGCTTTGCAGCAGTGTGCAAACTGAGTAAGCGTAGCTTGGTATGCAATGGTGTGACTGGAACATCGCGGTTTTTCTTGTAAAATAGCGCTCGCAACTCCTACGTAACCACATCTGTGTGAGACAAACTGATCCAATGCACGAAGGCGAGAACACTTACATGTGAAAAGAGTCCGATGTGTTCGTGCGTCAGAGAGCTTAACACGTAGTTCACTTGGTTTTGAGCACCGGAAACTAGCGTTTCTTTCACGAGCACAATCTAGTCCCAAAAGCCGAGGAGTGTCAAACGCAAAGACAAGAGCTCCAATCCGAAAACATCGAATGCATTTCGTACCTGATCCGGAGTAAAGTCAACAATCGGAGACGTCAAGTCAAGGTATCCTTGGCGCAGCGATGCATAAAACTCGGAAGCATATGATTGACGGGCTGCCAGCGCATCAATAAACCACGCAACCGCGGCGACAGTCAGGATGACACTAAATGTGCGCATGCACGAGGTAGTCACGTCAATAATTTGTGCTTCCACATCGGAAAGGCTCTTCTCACTCACCTCACAGAGGATGAACCGAAGAATCGAGCTACAATCTCGGCGGTCAAGATCATCGAAAATATCGCTCCGAATATCCGTGACAGCGATCGAAATGGTCCGCAAACAAAGCTTTTGAACCGCGATCGCTCACTGGCGTTGAATGGCAACCATAGTAATTCTCGAGCAGGATTGAAAATGGCGAGCGAGATGGCATTGTACAATGCTCGGGTGAATACCAACGAATAAACCGACTGCGGATGCAATAGCGAGAGCGAGGTAGTTAGCTGCAGGTTCCATATGGACGCCACACGGTATCATGCAAAGATGACGACGTACATTTGAGGCGTAGGTCGATGCTCCAAACAGAAAGACTGAAATCGGGAGCATGCTGATGCCATACATTACACCAAAGCGCGTGAAAAACGGTCCCGACGCAAGCTGCATGGGGATCATCAGGAAACTTTGCACAGCATTGATCTTCGTCAGCGAAGACTTCACTTCGTCTTCGTCTTGGAGCGATAGCACGGACAGCGTCGTGTTATCCACAAGCACGCGGATCACCGTGGCAAGCATGTCGAAAAAGCAAATATGCTTCAAGTAGTTACGAGTCTGGATTTCAGAAATAATCGCAGAGGAGGTCGTCGCAGCATTCGCTTCGTTCGCGGGTTTGCTGCTGCCGTCTCTGTTGTTTCTGGGTTTCGTACCGCTCGGTCTTTTCGCCGGTTTATTCGTTGCGCCATCTACAGTCGTTGGCGCGAATTGCTCGGCAGAGAAGTACAGCACACCTGCCACGAAAAATTGCAGAAACGCTCCAATGATGAGGTTGTACTCGGTCGGAAGCATATGCTGCTGGACTGCTGGCAACACGATAAAACTCGCCATCAAGCTCCCGAAAGTGGTTCCAAACGTAATGAACCTTCGAAAACGGCAAGCACACAGCAAATCCGATGAGTGTACACCTACGATACGCCATTCAACATCTTCGATACATGCATGACCCATGAACGTACCCAAAGTACTTTTTCGATTGGGAGACGTCAAATGCTTTTGCGCAGAGATCCCAGAACTGCTGGTTCAGCAACTGCGCTGAGATCTCGAGCCAAATGTAGATCACGACCGAGATGCCGCGCGCAAGCAGGGGCATCGACAGCGACGTGATCGACAGCGCGAGCAGTCCCAGCGCTAACCCAGCGGGACAAATCGCATAGATGACGCTCGACGGCGTGTTGACCTGCGCGAGCTTCGTGAGGAGCTGGTTCACGGTCGTGAGCGCGTACGCTGTCGTGAACGACAGCAGCAGCGTGAGCGCCGCGATACTCGACGCCTTGTACGAGCGCAGGAAGATCGTGTCGCGCGAGATGTTGCCCAGCACCGACACGCAGCACTGCAGCGTGAACACCGCGCCGAAGAACGCCACGCGGCCGAGGATCCCCATGCGCCGTCGTCTGTTTTCCCTGTGCTCGCTGGCTGCTTCTGGCGCGTTTCCCACGATGCGATGGCAGAGTTGCGCTGCGGAACTTCAGTGCTGCGGCTTTTTCCACCTCCCGACTTCAATCCGACTTTGCAGGATGAGCAAACGACTCTCTCTCTCAATATTATTGTTGCGATCTCAATGCAATGCAATGCACTTGTTTTGACTCGAGCAATGTTGCAGCGACCATAATCTTAGAGAGCATGTACAGTAGAGTGATCGATTGTGTGTGTGTTTTGGCGCCAAATTCTTGTCCCAATTGGCGACAACGGAACAAAATAGGATGGCGCTGCTTGACGAAGTGGAAGAGCTCTTGGCGTCGTTGCTGCGCAATGACGACGGCGACGATGCACAGGCGGAGACGAACGCAGAGAAGCTCGTGCAGTCGCTGGAGGAGATGCGCCGGAAGCTGCTGCAGCAATCCGAGTCAGAGCGCGACCCGCGCTGGCTTTTGGTGAATTGTCATGTCGTGGAGCAGATCGTCTGGCGTCGAGTTGTGGGACGTCCAAGGAATGGCAATGCGTCGTGCTTGGTCGAAGCTCCAGAACGTGACCGAGCATCCGTGTTTGTGCTGGAAAATGCAGTTATGAGCGCTTTCCATACGTTGAAGCGGATGGATCGTGGTGGCGACGATGCAATGTGCGAGAAAGACGGGGTGACAGCGATGGATATTGGTGATGCTGGTTTTGGATACGGGCAACATGGACAGGCATCCGGCGCCGCGACGAGCTGGAGACTGGTGCGCAGTGCATACTCGAGTGTTTTCGCGCGCGTGCTGTCATTGTTTGGCGCTGCTGATGCTGATGCGAGCAACCCGGTCCTGAGCGTCGCTGCTGGTATCATGAGCCGTCTTGGGTTACTACTATCAGTTTGCTGGCTCACGACCGACCGCGCCAGCTCGCTGCCGAGAGCGATAGACATGCTGTCCATTGTTGTCGAGTGTTGTGGAAAGTATCGAGATACACAGCGACACGCAAAATGGTCGCTGTTTTTGCTGGGCATGCTCCACTTTGTTGAGAAGCGGGATTGTGAGCAGGCGCTGGGCTACTTCCGCAATGCTGCGATGCTGGAAACCCCCTCGGTAACCGGTGCGGATGAGAGTGATGGGGTATTCCACTATTGGTTTGCTGTCGCTCTCTACAAGAATGGATCCATCGGCGAAGCGACGAACCACCTGCAGTGGTGCATTCGATGCAATTATGCGCCTGTCTCGAGCTTGAACTTGTCGGCTTTCTTTCACGTGTCAGCCAACGATGTCCACGCGTCGGCGTTGGAGCTGCAACGCGCTCTTGACATCGATTTCCTGGAGTCGGTATCGATGTTTAATTACGCTGTTCTTCTGGGGAGTATGCGCAATTTTGGAGCGCAGCAGCAAATGCTGGAGTACTATCAGGAGGCAGTCCACCCACAAGGGAACCTCGCGCTTGAGAAGAAGCGAACAAGGAGTGGAGCGCCCAGGTTGAAGGAAACAAGCAGCAAGTCAAGCTCTATCTTCTCGGAGCCTCTTGTTGCAGCGCTGTTTGCCCCAAACGATTCCCAAGTAACTCGGGAGATGACGAGCAGTCAATTGGCATACGCGGCTTTGGAGAACGGTACGTGGACAAACAAAGCGTGGGATTCGTGCCGCACATGTATGCCCACTGATGGACTCATTATGTAAATGCAATACACACATGCATGGCTGCTCAGGCGATTGGCAGCACTCGAAGCAGTACTTTGAAGAACTCCTCGCAGCAGACAGCATTGCGTCGGAGACAAAGGTAAATATGCATCCGACGTGTTCTCCTTCTACTTTGTTGTCGGCTTAATGACCGTCTTGGGATTTCTCTTGGGCAGGTGCTGCGCGCCTCTCGAGACTACATTTTCGTGCTCCTACAGGTATGCAAGACTTGGGCTGTGCATACCAACCTGCATGCTCGAGCAACAAACCACCTGATGGATACTCTCTTTCCCTGCTCCCTCAGAACAATCTTCACTCCTTGGCGCTTGAGAGATGCGATCGCCTCATTTCGTCCATGAACGCTAGCGACGTGGATGAAGCCGACTATCTCCTGGTATATCTGTACAAAGCGGATGCGTTGCTGAGTCTCGAGCGCATCAACGAGTGCCATCAATACCTCACGCAAATCGTCGAGCCAAAGATATCGAGTCTCGTCCGCAAGCGAAAGCAGCGTCAGGCGCTCACCGCATCGAGCGAAATCACTGCGTGCCACACGCAATTGCTCAACAACTTGGCTGTTGTCACCGCATGCGAATCTGGAATCGATGCCGCCATTTCGATTCTTCGAGACGGCGTCCAGCGGTATCCAAACGCCATCAGCTTGAAATTTAACCTGGTGCTGCTGCTTTGGCGCAAAGAGCAAAAAGAAGCGGCGTGCTCGATCTGGTTTGAAACACGCGGGTGGAGTCTTCACATGGATACAAGCGACATGGGGGACGACCGGAAGGCGATGGAAATGGTGACATCCGCGGAAGATGCTGCGATCAGGGCTTCCACGCGAGCGCGATCACAATGCTGCGACCACGTTCAACGCGGAAATGCAAGCGAAGGCAATGACGAAGACAGCGACAGCATTTCCAAGCAGCAGCTGCTCTACCTGGATGCGCTTGTGCTGAATCACTGGGGGAAGATTCGAAGCTCCCGCTCGATCGAGCATTCCGTCCAATACGTGCAGTACCTGGACAGTCTCGCCACTAGCGCCAAAAAAAGCTGAGGCTAACAATACATGACCCGCTCGAGCTGTTACTCGAAGCGGTTCGAATCTCCGCAAGGTTGCGAGTCTCTATCACGTTCAATTCTTCGGGAAAGCGCAAGATGATGGAGCCTGCTACTGATGGGGAGGCTCCGAAAAGTAGGGCTACGACTGCGAAGCAAGGCGGTGGAAGCAGCAGTCGGTTCGGTCAAGTGGATACATGGTGGACAGCACTTTCTCGTTTGGTGAGCGCGCAGCTCTGTTGCAGCATGTTGATGCAGCTCTCGTACGTTGCATTCCCTGCGTACAACTTTGCGCTCGCGCTGTGGTGCCTCGCGTGCTGCTCTCGGACATGGGTCGCCAGGCATCCTCGGCTGCTGTCATTGCACTCGGTTGGCATTGGTTTTTCGATCCTGACGGACGTGATCTGGATGAGTCTCTGGGTCTCGGGGCGAGTGTTCTACGATCAATTCTGTGGCCAGAACGGCGTGTCCATCGTGAGCTGCGGCGGTGCAACGGACTACTACCCAGGCTGCCAAACGAATCGATTCGCGCTGTTCACACTCATCGTGAACGACCTCGCGAAAGCGGCGTCGCTGCTCGCGATGTATCGCATCCACGTGCTCTCTGGACGAGATCCCCACAGCCACCACCACCACCATGCTTCGCCACCACACAACAATCCGCGAGCGTCCAGCGATGCGCATCCGATGGCACCATCAGCAACATCACCTCGAAACCCACGAGCGGAGGTATGAAGGTCGAACGCGAGTGAGCGAAGAGGATGATACATAACCACGTTATTAATCTACAGTCTCTCCCTTTTCATCCTACCACTCCCATGTCTCGTCCTCGTCTTCGACTTCTTCTGCTCGCGAAGTTGATGGCCATGGCGCAGCAGCGTCGTCTGAGCTGTTGTCGAACGGGAGCTCTTCGGGGATACTATCGCCTGCTGCGGGGAGCTCCAGGATAGGTGGTGGAGTTGTTCCATCCTGTGGTTTCTTCTTGTCAGCAGCATTCACATTGGTTTCGACGCCTACCAGCGCTTTCAGATTCTGCTTCGTCTTCGTCTGGTGCAAGAACGGATCTTGCAGGCGATCGTCTGGTAACAGTGACACGAGTCCGTGGTCCCCACAAACCAGCACGAATGCCTCCATCGAGAGAGCAAACGACTGGTCGGCTCCCCCCATCAACGCCTCACGAAACATGCGCAGGATGCGGCGATCGCTGAAATGGGGCACGCGCGTTTGAATAATCGCCTTGAATTCCGGGAACGAGAGCACGCAGTCGTGATTGGTATCACCCTACAGCATTAAAAAGGGCAACAAGAAAAGCAAGTCAAGTCTCCTGTCGGCAACAAGACCAAGCAAGCACAAGGATCCAAAACGATGATGACCACGCTACCGCATCAAACAATGCGATCAGGTCCTTCGCCATGACCTCCTGGCGCTGCTCGAGTGCGTCCAGGAGCAGCAAGAGCACTTTGTGCACATCGGCCACGATTCGCGGTTTCCCTTTGCGGTCCTTCTCACTGAGCTCGTTTGCACTGGTCGCACTCGCATCACCACCTCCTCCCCCACTGGCGTCGTTCAGGAGCATCACACGTCGCATTTCAGCACGCACCGCGAGGCGATTGCCCGAGACTTCTGTGAGCGCTCGGCCCGCGTAGATGGCGGTGCTGTGCTCAACCTCTCGGCAGTAGCTGACAACGCTGTCCTCGGGCAGGTGGCTGCTGATGTACCACTTAAGGAGAGTGATCGTGTGGTCGAGCGAGACCCACTTCTTCGTGGGCTCAACCTGGATCACGTGTGGGTCTGCTGCGTTGAGACGAGCAGCATTCTTCTTGGCTTTCGCCTTGAGCGGCAAGGGTGGCGGTGGTCGCAGCAGGTAGTACCGTGCCGTGAGAAACACGTGGAGGAAGCTCAAATTCAGGTACCCATTGCGCTTTCTCTTGGACGCGGTTGGCGCCAAATTGTTCTCAGTCTTGTGCGACGACTCACTGTCGTCTTCTTTTCCCGGGTCGGGGTGTTGATCGCTGTCTTGGATCAAGTTGAGGAAGCGCGCAAAGAGGTTCACGTGGGAAGACCGCCGGTAGCTGTTCTTCACCGAGATGAGCAGGCGATACAATCCGATCTCGGCGCTTTGCCGCAGCCCGTGGGTCTTGAGGAAGAATTCACAGATGAACTTGGGCTAGCGAGAGAAGTGGCATCGCCGCAAGGAAAGTCAGTGCGAGTATGGCGGACGGAGAAGAGGAGGCGAGTGAACGAATGCACACGTACGAGTTCTTCGCGCGCGACGCCGTCGGAGGCGTCAACCTGGTCGGATGCAAATTTGTCGTCGTAGATCTCTTCAATTTGCGTGATCACCTTTTCAACCGAGTAAAATGGGAACGCCAGGACCGATTTCGGCAGGTTGGACAGGAAAAGCAGGATCGGAGGCGGCAGCTGCCTGCAGTGAGTCAAGAGAGAGAAAGGATGCATGAGAGTATACTGGCGACAGACTGCGACACCGGAGTTGCAGCTTTTACCACTGCTGCTCGATCTTCTCGATGCGTCTGGCTTCCTTTTTCGTTCGCTTGGCTCGCTTGTCGATAGACCACACCTCGAGATACTACAGTGGGATACGGCGAGGTGAGTCCACGGGAAACGGAGTTAAATGCTTAGGAAGTGCTCGCTACGAGTACCTCTTGCTCGTCCGCGCGTGCCAACTCTCGCTCGCCGCCACCGCTGTGTTTGTTGGTCGTGATTGGCTTCCCGCGGCAGTTTTTGCAGGTCACAAACGCATTGAATCGCCGCCACATCATCCTGTGAAGCGCACTTTTCGAGACGTAGCGGGGAATGCCATCCTAGACGACGCAAAAGCGCAAACTATCCGATGAGTCCATTCCAAATGCACGAGATCTGCCCTAGGCATGCAGATGTCCCTCTCTGTACCTGGACATCCCAAAGTCCGTCGTCATCGACTTCGGTCTGCGTCGAGGTTGTGTCCACGAAAACTGGAGTCATTTGCACCGACAGCTCTCGAAACGCGGTATCCTGCTTCAAGATCAACGCGTCTTTCTCGCGCATCGCAGTTCTGTCGTGGACAAGTCAAAGGAGACAAATGCTCAACGGAGTCGTTCACGCACTCGGTAGCTCGGAAGCAGCAAGAAACCGAATCGTGACGTACCGCATCTCGTCCATGATCCGCTTTTGCTGCTCTCGCATCTACCAAACATGCGGTGCAGATTCCCAACGGAGAGTTGTCACCATTTCTCAAACACATAGTAGACATGAACTAGTAGGCAAGCTGAAACGGGTGAGCGTACCAGGTCTTGTTGATGGCGCTCATACACGACCATCTCGTCGTGTTTCCTCTGTCGCATTCACCGTAAATCCCCACCGTAACTTAGCATGGCATTTGCTTTCCCCAGAATCAGCCGATACCCATGCACACAGGCGCCAACATACCTGCAGCTGCGATAAATCGCCTTCCAAACTCCGCTCCCGTGCACGCAGCTCGTTTTCAACACGCGTCAATGCGCGCACTTGGTGCGCCAAGTCTCGTTGCACTGTTAGCTCTGCGTTCACTTCGTCGAGCTGCTTTTCGAGGTCCTGGATCTGGATTTGCTGGGCTTTCAGCACAATCTCTTTCCCCTCCAGCACCTTCTTCAGCGTGGTGCACTCGGCTTTTTTCCACGAATGCAGCTCTTTCCAGTGCGTAATCGACGCTTTATCCGCTGCACGTTCGCCCTCGCGCTCCTAAACGGTGGCTCGCCGTCACTTTGTTCAGCTGGGTTGGTTGCTTTCATGCGAAGGTGTTTTCGGCGATAGCGTACCTGCTCGTACTTCCAGTACATGCGCAGCGAGATCTCCATGAGTTTTTCGAATAGCTTGAGGTAGTTCTCTTCGATGCGGAACAGCGCATGACCCAACTCTTTGCGATGCCCCATCGTATCGCGTGCGACGTCCTTGAATTGCTTGGATAGCGTCTATCAAGTCAGAGCACCCACCACAAACGAACACATCTACGTTGTTCTGTTGATCGACACCCGATCCGGGTGAAAGAGAAACGCATATACATACACAACACGTACTCGAATCGTGGCGATTGCTTTCAGGAACTCTGGATCGCGCTGGATGCGCTCGATCTCTCTCTTCTGCGCGCTTCCGTCGTTTTGGAGGACAGATCTCGGCAAATACCGACCCGTGATCCGATGGCACAGCGTGCTCGCGTACGCGAAGAGCTCCACGTTTTCCGGGTCGTCCAGTCGTTCCAGGTATTGCTGCTGCTTTGTCGCTGCTGCTGCAGTATC
Organism: Globisporangium heterothallicum; assembly: GCA_023334155.1. NCBI lineage: Eukaryota > Oomycota > Peronosporomycetes > Pythiales > Pythiaceae > Globisporangium > Globisporangium heterothallicum. The sequence continues at coordinate 10,025 of JAASGH010000403.1, forward strand.
ACGTTGGTTCTGACCGTGGTTCTCGGCGAAAATATTGTTTGGAGAAAATGGCGAGGACACGGAAGATGACGATGATGACGTTGCTGGAATAGTGACTTGGCGGATTGGAGACAGCGGCAGGAGTGCGTTTGGATCGGAAGCGAGGGAGCCAGTGCTCTTGCTACTGCTATTCTGCTGCCTTGCGAGCTGATCAGCGCCGCTGGGTGACTGCAGCAGGTCCGTAATTGCAAAGTTCAGCAATGAGGAAGATGTCGCTTTCGTGTTCGGAGGGGACTCGCCAGCGCGGAGAAGAGCTGCAGTCGAAATGCTCCCACTTAGCGCCATTCGATTGGCGCTGCTGTTACTGGGGTTAGAGGACGCATGCTGGGGCAACTGTGTCGCGGACTTTGTCGTGTGCGAAGGCGCCGAGCGCTGCATGGTGGGCAAGAGTGCGATTGCAATGCGCAATATGGAATCGAAATTTGAATGCTGGGTCGGCATTCCAAAATAAAGAGTCGCTTCTTCTCCATCGAAATTGGAATTCAAGATGAGAACCGTTTTTGTATTTGATGCGATTAGAATGGTAGGAGATAACATAGTGCTACAGCAAATGACAAATAGTACTAGTATTTGAAAGCGAATGATAGAGCGAGGTGTGCAAAAGCAGAAAGCAGGACGATCCTAGCGAGTGAGGATCCCAAACCCGCATGCAGGTTTGCGTTGCTCCACGCGTGACCTCATGGGGCAACTTCCGCTGGCGTGAGTGCTTTGGGTCTTGGCTGCTGCGGCTTCACAGCGCCTCCATCTGCATCTGCTGGGAGATTTGACTCTTGCAGGTCTTTCAGATCTTGCTGCGCCTCTTGCAGCTTCTCGCCAGCGCCTCCAGATACTGAAGGATCGAGTCCGAACGCCTTCATGAGCGAGTCACGCAACTCCGCTCTCCCGTCAATTAAGCCACCAGCGGGTGGATTGCCGTGGACCGAAGACAGCGATTGTGTCGTGAGGACTCGCTCATGTGGGGCAAAGTACGCGATCCCAAGAGCGACAGTCGCTAGTACCGCGAGTCCTGCTGCAATCACGTATCGGATCTTGGATCGGCCGTGGAAGCGTTGACTCTGGCGCTGCCTCAACTCCACATGTGGCACCCGCAACGAGATCGTGACGTCTGTGGGGTACAGCGGGTCGGATTCCCTTGGTGTCGAGCAGGTCGTCAGGACCATCATGTTTGTCGAGCTCTTGCGATCACCCTCGTTCGTCTGCGAGCGCTGCAAAGAGAGCGAGCGAGAGAGAGAGAGAGAAACGAAGCGCTTGTGCGTGCCAACTTGGAGGAGAAGGAGAAAAAGGAGAAGACAATGCACGTTTCGGCGAGGACGCCTGGACGTCGGAACGCCTTCACATGCAACTCATCCATTCGCTTGCTCCCCACACATGTCAGAAAGGTCCACGACCTTTCACGCTCCCACATCCTTATTTTCTGAACCTCAATAGTTAATATTCGTTTTGGAGGGTGAGTCAGTATCCTTCGAAATGAATGGGTACAATTTCGTACTTTATGGGATCCATCCATACGTTCGCATCGAACTTTAGCAGGAAAACAACACAGCAACGATAACGACAACAGAACCGAGCGCCATTGCAGACTTGCACGCTTGTGTGGAGGGATCGTGAGTGCGCGAGTGTGTGGATGGAGAAGAAGAAGAAGGAGCCGTTGTGGTCTGCATGATGCGGGCGGAGTGCGTTCGAGTTGAGTCGAGTGTGCTGCCACAAAGCGCTTCGTCCGCATTTTGGAATTCGAAAACAAGTATGCGACCCACAACGAATCGATCGAAAGGTTGTTTTGTTGTTTGTTTGTTTTTGATGCGCGTTTCGGTGTCGTTTGCGGCTTTTCGACTCCCAACGAGCGTGGTGAAGCATTGATTGGCCGGTTCCTTAACGTATGTCTGCGTGATTTTTCGCTGCATCAGCAAAAATGCAGAAGAAACTTGAAAAAAGTCGAGATTCGCTGGTTGGTGGCTTAACGGGCGTCGGGTCGGGAGGCTGACACAACAGCAAATGGGCGATCGACCCTTGCGGAGCAGACGCGCACAGCAACAGCAACGGTGACGGTGACGCTTCGCGTCTGCACGCGACCTTTTCCTCGCGCTGTTCTCGGTCGTCTGCAGCAGATGCTTCCGCCTGTCGGGCTCAGGTCGACCAAAGGGACACGCCTCTTCAGCACAATCTTTTTAAATGGGCGGTCAGCAACAAGATGCAGACGACGTTTCCCCGCGAAGAGGTGCGCAGCAGTAGACTCTTCGCGGCGATTCTGAGCCGTGGAATCGCGAGTTGTCTGTCTTTCTGTATGGACACCTACCAGCGGCGACGGCTTGGCCACGCAAGAAGAGCAGGATCACGGTGAGGCGGACCAGAGATCTGTGGCTGCGTGCGGTCAGCCGTCGCCGCGATTAGTCGCCTCCCTACGGCATGTGGATATGGCTTTGCTCTGTGGCCGTTTGTGTGGAAGGTCATCCCTCTTGGGTTGGAAACGAACAGCAGTCTGTGTGCGTGCGTGCGTTTGAACGTACGTGGTTTCTCTGTGCGTGCGTGGATGCATGGGAGGCTCATTGTTCAATCATCGCAGTCGGTGAAGCATCCCTCTTCCTCGAAAGGGTGCGTGAACAAACCAGAGCAAGTCGACGAAGCTTAACGTGTGGTTGTGTAATTGTTGGTGAAAGTAGCCTGTCATGAAGACTCCTACTTCGTACGGGAGTGAAAACGAAGAAACGTCGTTCATTCGACGCATCGCGACACCAGATCGCGCCGGTTCCAACCGCAAGCAAAAGAACCGTATCGCTGTTGTTGGTGCCACTGTCGGTCTCATCGCAGCATCCGCTGTCGTGGGCTACACCGCTCTTCGCAAAGGCAGCGTGGGCGAAGTGTCCATTCCGACCGAACAACTTGAGGCGTCTACCCAGTCTGCTGCTGCAAGCACTCAGTTTGTGTCTCCGCTGGACGATGCGTTCTACCCTTCGCTGGAGCAACTCGACACTAATCCAAAGGATGGTGCTGTTTCTCAGACCGAGTACTTGGGGTACTTGGTGAAGAAGAAAGATGCTGACATTGCGGAGATCGAAGCGGCTCGCCTTCCGAAGGAAATTGAAGCTGATTTGATTGACCAAATTGAAGCCAACTTCAATATCGACGGTCCGTGTGTCGTGAAAGCGATGAAGCGAGTACGTTGGCGACATTTGTATGAGTCTAGGAGTTATATCGTTGCTAACTCCTTTCGTGTCCTTGCGTGCAGATCAAAGCGAACAAGATGGAGATCCGTGGAGACAATCTGAAGCTCCTGTTCTACTTCTTGGATGAGTTTTGTCCGACAGCTCCAATTGAGATTAACCAAAACCTGGTTGATCAGTACACACCGGCTCCAACTCAACCCCCAATTGTTGTCGACACTCCAGCTGGCCCAACCGTGATAGACCTCCCTGTTGTCGAACCAGGTGAGCCATCAACGACAATTGTGATCGACACGCCAGCAGGACCAACCGCAGTAGAGATCCCAATTGTGACCGACAATACTCCAACTGAGACTATTGTAGTCGAAACTCCAAGCGGTCCTACTGCGATCGAGGTACCAGCGACCACGGAAGAAATCTCTGCTCCAGAGACCACGATTGTCGTTGACACGCCATCCGGTCCAACCGTGATTGACCTCCCTGTTGTCCAACCAGGTGAGCCGTCAACTACCATCGTGGTTGACACTCCATCTGGACCAGCCGTCGTTGAGATCCCAATTGTGACGGACGAAACTCCAACGGAACCCCATGTTGTTGACACTCCATCTGGC
>JAASGH010000404.1:0-13819 GCA_023334155.1 Globisporangium heterothallicum
CTGCCTCTTCGCAGCACTCTCGATCTCTCTCCACAGACTCTCATCGCTACTTGCGTGGCTGCGCATCACCTGCAGTTTGCTGCTGGCTGCTTCGTACCTCTTCACCCACTCCGTCGCCATCCCATACGGATCGATGAGCAGCGGGAACCGATAACTAGTGGCTACGATTACTGCGTTCTCGACCGCACAGGGATCCGTGCGTGGGATCCCATCCAAGTGCCATCTCGCGAGCTGAACGTTGTCGATCTGAAACACTTGCTGGAGCGCGCGATGCGCTGAGTGGATCAGATAGTGCTTTCGCAACTCCTTCGACCAGTGGACCCGCAAATGCGCACGAAATCGACCGCTTGCGCAGCTTGCATACGACATGAGAGACGTTGCGAGCATCAAGTCCCCCATCCACCCTGCAGCAAATTCGGTATAATACTCGTACCGCTCCCTCCACTTCTTCCGCGACGACGCCAGCACTTTCCACACAGAGGACGCCATCTGAAGCGTCGACATATTCTCGTGAAGCCTCTCTTCGATCTCTTGGCGCTCTAGCTCGGACACATGGCGAAGCGCGTTTGCCTCAGAAGTCGCATCGCGCTGGGTCTGAGACTCCAGCTTCCGGGCGGTGACTTCCGCTTGCGCATTCTTGAAGGCTTCGCGCTCTTGCATCAGTTGCGCAAATTTCGGTCCAGCGAGAATCGTGGCTCGAGCCAGACTCGACCACGCCTGCACCCACTCACACAAAAACCCAGCCAGCTCGTGGATTGATGCAAACATTTCCCTTTCAAAGTCCGGTGAGGTGCAAATGGGGAGCACTCGCGCAAGAATCTTGTCGTCCACGCGCGCTTCCACGTCAAACGCGACGAGCTCCTCCCAGAACTCCTTCGTTCGCATTCGAACGGTCATGCTTTCCCAATAGTCCATGACGATTTCATCCGGATCCAGCTCGTCTCGCGCTTCGACAGGCTGGATGCCAAAGATCAGTCCCAGACATTCCGCCAGCTGCCTCAGCGCTGTCGGCACTTGCGTAAACGACGCGAAGCTTTTTATCAGCGCTCGTCGACGCTGCTTCAAAGCCCACTCTTGCATTTCCCCTTCACCAAGGGATGCATCAATTGTGATCTCTCCTTGTGGCGACGAATCTACTTGTCTGTCGGCGCTCGACAAGCCATGCTGCTCAAAACTATCGTCCGCACCACAGGACTCGGTGGTTGTGCTCCTATCCTCTGCTGCTGCATCACTCGGTTGAGCTGGAAGAGCAGATTCAGAGACTACCTGCACTTCATCCACTTCGCTTTCCTCGGCTTTCGCAATCTGGAACACACTGATATTGCTTTGCATCTGCTTGAACACAACCAACGAGTCCTTGACCAACTCGTGGTACTCCGCCTCGACGTGCGCGAGTCTGTCGCGCTGAGCTTCGACCAAGCTCGTCGCGAGCTCAAGAGCTCGATTCAGTTTGTCTGAGGTCATCTTTTCTTTTTCCAAGGTCCCAGACATGCGCCGAGTCAACTCGACGCGTTTCTGCATCTCAGGCTGCAGCAGTTCCGTTTGCGCCTGCTCTGCGACCAAGATTCGCTCGGTTTCGTCTAGAAAAGCGAGTCCCATGTGGTACTTGACCTTGCTGGCATCGATCTCGCGACTCAGTTTCCCCGAGAATGCCAGAAAGAGTCCGATTTGGTCAATGAGCATACTCGGGTCGAGTTGCAATGGCGGTGGTTCATCGTATCGTGCCAAGCGTGGCGTTTCCACCTTGCCTCCTTTTTCCGAGTCTAAATCTCTTGACGATTTGTTTGCTGAATCGTCTTCTTCTTCTTCTTCTCCGCTGGATACTTGACCACCGGAATACCAGTCATAGCAGCGACGAGTGCTCTGGTACATTTGCACAGCGACTTGCGAGAGCTGCACAGCTCTTTCCTTCTCGATCTCCCTAGACGCTGCGAAGCACTTCTGCGCTATCGCTACGAGCGACTCTTCTGGCCACTCTCCAAAGCAGTTGATCGCGCAGTGTTTCAGGATGCGCGGTGCCTTCCACAGTATTCGCGCTAACCCAGTCCTCTTGTGCGATCCGAAGCGATCACCGCTCCACGACGACGGACTCGCTTGCTGGTCAAGGACTCGTTGAGACATGATAACTACCATTTGGAACTTCTTTCGCACCTGTGCGTAAAAATATTCGAGCACGGATGCCTTCGAAGTCAGCACATTTTGCATCGCGCGCTTGCTGTTCCTATTCTCTTGCTGTTCTTGGTGCGCTTGACTACGAAGGATCGAGAGGACATGGTCATCGAGATCCTCGTATGCGAGAGTGTCAGAACTCAGTTTGGCGCCACTTACGAACCTCTCGATCGCATCATAGTATCCGGGACTCGACAGCCACGAGTCCTTGAAGATGAAGACAATTTGCTCATCTTGGTTTCGAACACTTTTTAGGATCGCATCCTTCAGCGCACGCTTCCACGCAGCTAGGTCCGAGTCTTGCGTTGACGCGGAGGAGACGCTGTAAAGAGAAGACGCTTTCCTACAGATGAACGCTGCAAGCCGTGCGATCGTCGCCATTTTCTTCCCTCTCGAGCCAAGTAACAGGATGTTTCGACCTTCACTCCGCAGCAAGCGGGTGAGACGAAGCACATGCTGAATCACGTACCCACAAACCACAACCTCGAGGCACTCGGCGCCTACACTCGCGCGATGCATCGCCATCATGCTTCGCTCCACCGCAAGCTCTATTTTTTCCATCTCGGCGACTTCGCGGTAACCACCACCGCTGCTTCCACCGACAAACGTAAAGTGGAGATGCTTCTCAAGCCACAGGTGGCTCGAATCAGCATCTTTCCCACTCGCACTTTCAGCACGAGGCGGAAAGAAAACGTCCGGCGCTAGACCGAAGCCGTTCAGTGCAATATCCCGGACATGCTGGTGAAAGATCGTGATCTCTCTGGGCTCCACGAGGCGATCACCTAACGTGCGAGCGCTTTCATGGCACCACAGCCGAGCCAGCTGGGGTTTCTCTGCCAAGGTTAGCGTCGGCTTCCCATCGCAGCAAACACTTCGAACGATGTCAAAGATATCGCGGATGCGGAACACATAGTGAAGTTTGCTTGGATCGAACGCAGCTTTGGCTGCATCCAGCGCGAATTCGCCAGTCATCATCCGGAACAGCTTGATCGAACACTTGACAATGGCGGACAGAAGCTGGTGGACTTCTTGGGAGCTACCGAGGTTTACATGAGCGGATGACGGCGACGCAAGTGCCAGCACGGAGTCGCTGGAGGATGCAATCGCGAAGCAGATGCTTGAAAGCTCTGCGTCCGTCAATGAAGGCAGCGTCACAGGAATAAATCGGTTAGTTAGGCGAACCATATCCTGGTGCTGGCTGGCATTGAATGCGAAATTTGCTTGAATAGATGCAAGCGGGAGGATATTCTGGCAGGGAGTCACAAGCTTGGATGAGGGGTGGACCACCTCTCGATGCTCGATTAGCACCCGAAGCAACTCCAATGCAGAATCCATCTTCCTGTCCGGTTCGAGACAGTGAAGGTCATCGACAAATACGAACGACATCTTCCGTTCGGCGTCAGCACATGCACCATCGCTGTAGATTGCGTGGTGTCGCGCTTCATCGCTGATGTTTGGCTCGAACTGAGGTTGCTTTTCAGATGCTTTCTTCTTCCGGCTTGATCTCTCGAGAAACACTGCGATCTGCTCCAGCATGTCTCCTGATGATGTGCTCGAGCCGACGTACACATGCTGGGAGCTAGGAGCATCAGCATCCCCGCCACTTGAAAACGTTGCCTGGAGAGATGTTGCTGCAGTCGCCTGCGCCTTTGAGAACGCAGCATTCAGCGCGAGCCACGTTGTCCCGCAGATAGTCTTCCCGCTGTCGCACAACCCTTTCAGCAGCGTCGGATAGTTTGCGAGCATCAGCTGATTCGTTATCCCAATCGCAGCAGCCATGGTATCATTTGGAACCGCTAGCTCCGTTAGCGAGGCAGTCGCGGCTTCATCCGAGTCACTGGCTCCTCTCCCCCCACTGCTGCTTGGAGTGCTGATGCTCGCCTGCTCTTGCAGCCACAGCTCGTAGTACTCTGTCCAGCGCATCCATTTCATTCCGTACGCAATCGAAAATGCAAAGCTGTAGATCGTGCCTTTCGTCGCTGCTGCACTCTGCGCTCGGCTACCTCCATAGCCTAACAAGGACGCGTCAACTTGCGCACTATGTCCGCTTTGAGCTCCCCCCGTGTCTGATGTGCCACTTGGGAAAAACAAGATCAACACTCGCTTTAAGGACGACTGAGCGCTATGTGGTCCGTGGAGGATCAAGTGGTGCAGAAACTCATGGAAAGTCTGCCGCTCGTGAGCGTCGCATGTGCTTCCGATCCCCCACACAACCGCTTGGAGGAAAAAGCAGTGAAGCGCTGTCTTTCGCTGCTTCCCACTCACCATCGAGCTGACTTTCGCCCAGGACTGGCGAATGGAGCTGTGGAAGAGCGCCAAAAGCGATTTGAACCGAGCCAGTCGGAGCTGTGGGAATCCTCGCTGAAAACTCGTCTCCACGAACCTCAAGCAAGCGTCTGCGGTTTCCTCTAAAAGCACGTCCAAAACACCCCAAATCTCGTCAGCCAAGACGCCAAACTCGAGCACATGGAGCTGTTTCCAAGCGCGATAGAGTCCTCGCCACTCATGGGTTGCTGTTTTCCCAAGACTGACTACGCCAACTCTCGTTAAGAACGACGGCGACACACTCGACAGCGTCGTGGTCTCCATTACCAGTCGCATACATCTCGGCAACAGCACGCATTTCCCAGACGAGAGTGCCATCCCTTTTTGACGACCAGGGAAAGCGTCGTGAGCTTCTTCGACCAAGTATAAAAGCTTTTCGCTCCAGGAGGAGTCGAGATCCCCATCAACAACCAGCCACGTGTTCACTGGGCTGCCTCCTTCGCGGAAACGCTTGGCTTCTCGAATGACTTGAGCCAACAGCGTATCGCCAAAATGCTCGGCTGCTGTCCCCAACAGATTCTCTAAAGTGAGAGAGCGAGGCGCTAGTACGACGCACCGAGTCATTGCAATTAGCTCACAGGAGCGAAACTCTGCCAAAGCACGCGAACTTCGACGGAGGGTGTCGAGCATCCTGCCCTCCTTTTGCTCCAAATACAGGTGTGATACCGATCGCGCAAGAGCTTTGTACAGTGCGGTTTTCCCAGATTGGATATCTCCGGAGATAACAACTGCTCGCTTTGCGCTCATATGCTGTAACAGCTGAGCGACCTTCTGGCTGAACCGAAGTCCAAACGCCATCCACGCTGACTCGTTTGCTCGCACAATGTCGTCGATCACATCTCCGAGTTCGACTCCATTTTGCTCTTGCTGTGCAGGCGTTAGTCCTAGTGAAGGGATGCGTGGAGTCAGCTGGACGCTGTTCGTCGTGCACAGCTCTCTGGTTAAGGAATTGGCAGCGAAATCTCGCAGCAGAAACTCGATCAGATCCAGGTTCACGGCCGGAGTCATCGCATTCAACTCTTCGCGGAGTGCGATACAGACGACTTTGTGCTCCATTTTCTCGACATCATGCGAATCCAACGCTTCGCCGGGTGCATTCTTAGCACCATTCACAGACGCGTGCCGAGCGAATGGGTCGGTGGAGTCCTCCTCGACGATGCGGCTCGCTTGCTGCTCTTTCGCATTCAGCTCAGTCGCTCGTCGCACCACTCTCTTCACAAATCGAAGGTTCAGAAACCCGGACTGCATCGACTCCACGCGGTGCTCAATGTCGCCATGCAACAACGCGAATCCTCGCTCAAACGCGCTCAGCACGGCGAAAGTGAGCTTGGCAAGTGGCGCAGTATTGACAAACCTGCCCTGCTGCAGCAGGAATTCTGTGACGATCTCGATATCTGGGGCATGCAGCACAATACGCTTGAAGAAGAAGCGCGCTTCTGACGAGAAAGTTCGACCTGCTCTTGGGTGTGTGGACCTAGGAAGCACGGTTATGAAGTGACCGCCTCGCTTCAGTCGTACCTTCGAACCGATGAGCGTGCAGTGGCTGTTTTTTGCGGCGAGGCTATCCATCACATGGGCACAAAGGTGTCCAACAATCGAGACGCGAGCCGGATCCAGCAGGTGGAAACTCTCCATGGCAAGCCACGCACCGCAAGACGCAGTCCCTTTGATGAACTGAAGCATGAGCTCGAAGGAAGTCGTGTTCGCGCACTCAAAGAGCACAAATAGTCGACCGCAGCTTTGCGATAGAGCGTGGCACACAGCGGTCTTGCCCACTCCAGCACCACCTTCCAAGCACGTCCCCTTGCTCAAGATGCTCGCGGTTTGGGCGATCGCTTGGAAGCACCGAAGCGTCAGCGGTGTGAGGTGAAACGATGGCGACTTGCTTCCGAAGTATTCGAACCCGTACGCTAGAGACGACGCTGCCAACAGTTTCACGACGAGCGCGCTCTCTTCATAGTAGTATCGCGGTTGAGAGAGCCACGTGAGACTCTCGAAACCTCCTCTTCCTTCTGAAGTTGAATGCTCAGTGTCCACCTGCTTCGAATGCTCGGACGCAGCTCGTAGAATCTCTCCGTAAACGTGAGTCGACACATCTCGAAGGTGGCTGAGCAGCAGCAGCACATTCGATAGACAAACTCTCGCGTGAGGGGATGCGGCCGCCTTCATCTCCTTTGCCACTGAGCTGTGCTTGCTGTGCAAGCTCTCCACGATCGCTTCCCACGCTGCTCGGACTTCACATGGATCTTGCTTCTGGTTCGCTTGCTCGCACTGCAAAGTCCACATGTGCTGAATCGTGACGAGCAAAATTTGTTCTGGCCACAGAAGACACCATTTGCGGAATTCTTTCCGTCCCGAATCGCCAGCTGCAGCACGGATGCACGCCTGAAGGATCGTTATCATTGACGACTCAATTTTGCCAAGCCATGTGTTCACACTCGCGTTCGCCGTTGCGATCGGAGCCCCCAACGACAACTGCTCACCCGTACTGCTGACCAACGCTGTGATCTCTTTTGACGCATTCACTTGGACTCGGTGGATCCCCGGGAAGCACGGAGACAGGCGTCTCCAGAGCACACTCGAATCTACCACAACCTCCCCCGAGGCGCTTCGCCACGAAAGCGCGCCGACCAACTCCGAATCGGATAGGAAGCAAAATCGGGGAAAGCTCGACCGCTTCCCATCAAGCCCAATGCGCAAATTCTCCTTCGCTTCCTCGAGTAACTCGAAACACGTCTTTAGATCCGCTAGCATCGACTGTGCGACCGAAGTTGATGTGCTATCGGATTTCTGGATCGCCCGTGGAATGACCACACGACACAACGGCTGTCTTTGGATTCGCATGACGATCCCTTTGTAGAGCTGGTCTGCGGTAGCAAATAGCTTGGTTTCTTTCGAACTGGCGTCAATGACGCTTGCACGAAAGAGAGGACTCAGGGTTTTCCATAATCGCTCGACCTCGACCAGCGCCTCCACGACGTCGCGAATGTTTTGAGTGAAGTGCAACCAGGACGAAATTTCTTGCGAGAACGGGATCGCGTGCCGCATACACAGAAGCGACTGCAGCTTCACTTGGTGCTCGTCGACAAGCTGGCTCAGCTCGTCGACACAGGCTCGAAGTAACAATGTGCTTGCCGCCGGAGAGGATGGATCGAATGGGGTTTCCTGGTTCCTCACCTCCGTGGTCGCAACGCGCACATCATGAGGATGGCGGCGGCTCGATGGAGATGGGTCCTTGTCAGCGTTGTGCTTCTTTGCTGGCTTGAACACGAACCGCACGTCCTTCCACTCGGCGTCAATCTCTGCTAACGCATCGTCGACCTGCTTCTCGTGTGTAGCGTTCTGGCTGATTTCTAATATCTTGTCCAAATGGTCGAATGCTCCATTTTCCAGCACTTTCAGCAGTGTCAGTGGCTCATGCGGGTCAAGATGTAAAGCGACGAGCGCTGATATGTCTTTCAGATGCCGATCTTTCATCGAGGGGTTTAAGATCGCCCCCACAAGGCGAGCATTCTCGCAGAAATCGGTGATCTGCTTCTTGACCATTTCAGCGGTAATCGCAGCGCCTGCAGAGTTCAAGTTTAAGATCTTGGACGCACTCGCAATGGTCGATAGCATTTGGTGCAGGCTCTGCATCCCTGCGCCTGCTTCTAGCTCAAATATATTGCCGCGAAGCCAACGGGAGCTCATCTCTCGGAACTCGCGTGCTGTTTTCCATAACTGCTCATACGGCTCCATTTCTTCAGCAATATCATCCAGCTTACTGAAATCGGTCGTCTTCCATTGCAACTTGGTCTCTTCTTCAACGATCGCCTCCATGGTCTTCCGGAAAGAAAAGAGAGTGTCTTTCATTTTTGCCAGTTGGACAACGTACGTCGCGGCATGGCGCAGGTCCCCTTTCTTGGCAAAACCCTTGACTTCACCATCAAATTCTTCGATTTCGGATTGAAAGCGAGTGCGTTTCGCTAAGAAAATCGTCTCGATGCGTGCGCGCTCATCTACCAGAGAAGCCTCAGCGTCGTGAAGCAACTTGCTGATGTGGCTTCGCCATTTGATGGTCTTCGCTGTAGATGCAAGCAGATCCGGCGCCAAGCGAAACAATCCAACGCCAGCCTTACTTGACAAAGGAAGGGAGGACTCCACGTTATCACCAGCTCGAGAGCTCGCTTCGTCTGGGTTATCGATGTAAACTGCTTCTCTCTCAAAAAGCAGAAATTGGATCCTTTCTTTGATAACGCTTGCTTTCTCTTGCAACTCGGTTAGCTTCGAAGTCTTCAAGGACTCGACGAACCGCTCAGCATCGACGAGTTCGTAAAGATCCATGGGTTTCTTGGCTAGTCTCGCCGCGACATCTTTGTACTCGTGCCGTAGGTCTGCGTTTAAGCGAGCAGTGTGCTCTTGAGAGTCGTGGAGAAGTCGATGTATCCAGCGAGCGAATCCGGATAGCAGCGCGGCGTTCACATGGCTGCAGTCGACGCAAAAAAGCCTCAAATACTGCTTGTCGTGCGTCTCTGCAGTGATTCGCAATGCTGTTGCTTTGACCTTTTCCATTTCCGAGCGATACGCCGCAACATCCCGTTGATCTTCCAATTGCTGGGTGTCCATCGAGCAAGCATAGCGATGCATTCGCGCAAATACCTCATAGTCCGCTTGCAGTTGGCGCAAGAGACACAGGTTTTGCTCGACGATTTCTCGAATTCGGATGGTTGCAAGGACGATCTCTTCTTCTTGCGAAGACACATTCCATAAGAACGGGGTGCCCGGAGTCGATAATTGCAGAGGCTCGCTAAAATGAGTTTCAATTCTACCGACGTTGTGGAAGAGCTGCAGCAAGTTATGAAGGACGCTCAGCAAATGGCTCGGGATATCAACGAGCGGGTTCCGAAACTAGCAACGACAACTGTTAGTGAGGGTACTAGGTCGGATGCTCATGGCGAAGCAACTGCGAGTTTTGTCGTACCTGAACTTCGCCGTTCTGCATCGCCAGGGATATCAGAAGCCCTGAAAACGGCGAATATCCATCCTTTTGCTCGTCATCTGCGCCAACGGAGGTTCCGTATCTTTCCCTTCCGAAGAGCTCAAAAAATGCGACGTACGCCTTCACCGACTTCACTATAAGGGAGCGGAGTTGGAGGGACATGAGCGTCCTGATCGCGTCGAAGAGATGTCGGATGCGGAGCTCTATAGCTGCAGCGGAAGCGTGTATCGAGAACGTCTGGGTTTTGATTGTATCCTCAACCATCGATTTCGCCCTCCCGTACCAGTTTTCCATCAGAAATCTCTTCATCTTTGCAGCATGCTGCAGCTGCTCGGTCTCGAACGAATGCAAATCCAAAGGTACCGCCGCGGAGCTCAGCGTTTCTAGGCTTGGCAGTTTGACCAGGAGAATCGACGACTCGAAGTCATACCACGTAGCCTGCAACGTGCGGATCTGGACATCGGAAAGCACAAAGAGCGCACTCAGTTTTGCTTTGATGCGCTGTCTTCGTCTGGTCTTGCTATCTGGCATGCGATCTCGCGGTTCGCTGTCGGGGGTACTTTCGCCACCCCCACTTGCTTGCAAACCCATCCTCCCTTTCAAACGACTGCTTTTCTTCTTCCTAGACAGCATTTTCAAGTCTGGAAGGCATCCGTTAACTCCTGCGCTGTTCCCCCATTTCCAGCGTATGGGAAGCGTGGCATGGACAGGGATTCCATGCGGTATTCGGAGCCGTTCGCACGCCTGTTGACGAAGCAGTACGTAGTCGAGTATTGCCTTTTTTGCGCTGATGTAGTAATTGGCGATGAACTCTTGCTGAGCGGCATTTAGAACCCGCTTCATATGGCCGTCCGGTGCTTCGATGAGGTATTTCACCGCTGACGAAACAATCCGGTCGATAAGCAGCGGTGATATTGGAGCCAGCCAGCGGTGCTCAAGCAACTGATCATCACCGCCAATGTACGCAAAGTATCGCTCTTCGGACCTCGCATCATGTGTCCTTTCACATGACAGTGCGTCGCCACTGTGGACTCCTGTAGCTCCAGCGGGACCTGTTAGGGTGTTTCTTGGCGACAGAGGATACTCGATTGCTACCATTTTCTGCTTTCTACCACCAGGAGAAGCTGGCGATACCCCGTGCCATGGCGCTCCAGGCTCCACAGTTCTAGGAAGATCGCCGTTATAGTCCGAAGCACCTACAGCGCTTGATCCGCGCCAGCGCGCATCTTCGTAGAACATTATTCCAGCTCCTGACGATTTCGATGTGCTCCCGCTCACTACTGGGACCTTTTGCATCACCAAATGAGCGGCGGTTGGTGTGAAATTCGATGCGATCCGGTTGCTCGGCACTAAGAATGCGATATTCTGGTCCGGTTCGACGCACAACGTCCGACTGAGAGAATCGAATAGTACTGGGAAGTCGGCAGACAGGGCTCCCAGTTTCAAGTGCTCCATCGGCACCTCGGTATCTGCAACTGGATTTGTCGAAGGCTGAGCAGATGTGCTGGTCGAAGGCAGGTGAGGTTTCTGGCATCGTGATCTCAACTGCTGAGATCGTGGCGACGCCTTCGCAGCAGCAACGTGCGGCAATGGAGAAGGTCTGGAGCGATTTGGCTGTCGGGAATTGCATTCGTTCGGGGGTCTGCGGGGACTATGCGTGAGCTCGAACGCGAAACTTGGCATCGAGTTTGCACTTTCGTTGGCCGGATTCACTTGAATTGCTTGAGAAAAATCGCCACTCGTGAGAAACGAGCCCCTGAAGGTATGCGTGTAGTAACAGCACAGATCAGAACAAGTCCACCACCAAATATCTCTCTTGCACGAGCGATTTTGCTGCTTACTTGGTCTTCGGTGCGCTTGGCTTTGCAGAGGTTCGCAGTAGATTTCTCTTGACCACACTCTCACCGGTCCGGATTTCGTATTCTAAGGTCGGCTTCGCTCCCTAGTCGTTCAATCCCATTTCGGTTGGCCACGCATCCCAAAGTTCCATGTAACTCGTATTCATACCGTTGATCGAGGAACCATGTGCTGCTCGATTACTCGATTTGCGCAGCACACCACGCCAATGCCCATATTAAGCTCCACCTAGCACAAGCGAAGAAAGCATAGTTGTGCAAGCAACAGCAGGTTCAGTGCGTAATGGAAGAAACAGCTCCCCGAGTCGGTTGCTAGAAAGACAGCGTACTCGTTTGCATCGATGCATTGCCTGACCAAGCTTTTGGATCACCGCTTGAAGCCACTCCTGAGCCTTCCCTGCATCCATTGCACTGCCACAGCACGACGCCATTTCGAGATAGTTGAATGCGAACACATCGGAAGGCTTGGGAGCTTGAGTGCTGGATCGCACGTTCGAGCTTGAGTCGGTTCGAGGAAGCAGTGGTGGCGGGGTAGTCGTCTTTGCACACTGGAGAGCGAAAGCGTCTAAAAACGTCTGGTCCGGTTCTACACGACCAATGCACCATTCCGTGCAATCGCAGGTTAGCGAACAGAACAAACCAACTCGCATAAGTGTTGCGTAGCTCGGAGGCAGAACTCTACCAAAATACGGGATCCGGATATTCATCGCCTGCGCTTTCAAAGCGATCGTTCCGAAGCGTGGAATTGTCGCGGGCACTTCCATTGCAATCTGCAGCAACAACACACAAAGTCCGCACGTGCACACGAACGCATAGACGCAGCGCATGCCACTATCAGCTCTCTCATACTCAACCGAACCGGATTGAAACGACAGTACACGAAAGAACAATCTGCCAGCTTTTCTGCACCTGAGTTTGGACCCAGTCGCACAGGAACTTCCACACAACGTTGCACTCTTCAGTCGTGACCGTGAACGACGCCATGAGCGACCTTGGGGTCTTTGGGGGGAGCCACGCGAACGATCCGATCTGACGTGGGCTCGTGATTAGCGATTGCGGCGGGTCCGCAAATGGTCCGTTGTTTGAACCAGCATTTCCGACTGGTGGCAGCACCAAGGACGACGAGGAGGAGGAGGAGGAGGAGGATGCATGTAGAGATGGCGAACCACCGTCGAAGCGGGATCTCGCGAGTGTAGATGCAGCGACAGGAGGTGTCCCGAGTGCCGAGAAGATGGCGCTTTCGGTCACGACGTCGGCGGTCTCGAGCACGTCCATGGCAGCGGGATCCGCATGAAGGATGTTTGTGGGGATTGCAAAATGCGGGGAGATTGTGTCGCTTCGGATCGAATCAACTCAGAATCAGCCATCTCAAAAAGTGCAATCACCCAAACCGGGAGTAACCCATCGGGACAAACGAGGTAGATACCGATGGGTTACTCCCATGCAAAACCATAATGCGATCGACTCGAACGAGTGGATGATGAAGGACGACGGAGCTTGCAGCGTGTGCGCAGGGCTCTGCTGCAGCAAGTGCGCTGCTGAGCGTCTCCGCTGTTTGGTGCAGGATGTAGATTGGGGTTATGCACACTGAACGAGAGAGAGAGAGGTGTTGCTGGATGCGAAAGTCATTTTTTTCGAATGGTTCAGAGGACGGGCGATGGATGCTGTGGGTTTCGGATGGTTGTGAAATATGAAGCAGAAAAGGAATGCGATACAAAGCACGAACATCCTGCATACGCAGAAACAGTAGTACGCTCCTCCACTCTGATAGGGGAACTCAAATATATCACATCGATCGATCGGTTCTCGTCGATTTCTTGACATCGACGGATGATACGTCCCAGAGTAACGCTAGATGGGTATGTGTGTACTGCCGCGAGATGTGCTGCTTCCTTTGCGTCACGTGGGTCTCGAGGTGGCTCCTCCCCCTTGTGATGTGTTTTCGCCAAGTCGTCGTGCAATCGACCCTCTTCTCTGAGTTCCCTTGCCTCCCACGAAAAAGCTCTCATTGCATTCCAGTATCTCTACTGACTCTGGATTGTGTCGCGGACTAGTTCTTGCCTCGCCCATCCTCGTCTGTTTTGTTCTTTCTACCTCGTAAAGTGGGATCCCAGGGTACGTCTTCCGAGGGCTCGCAGCGTTTGCATCATGGCACGGACCGTCCCTGTCATGACAGCAAAAGAAAGTCCTGTGAACAGGTCCCGTCGAGCAAGTCCCAGCACTTTCGGTCCTCCCAGTTCTCTCCAGCGAGCTCACTTCCGAATTCGACAGGTCTCACCACCGTGCGCGAATACTTGCTTCTGGTGCGTGTTTCTGCTTCGTCGCCAAGTAAATCAAGAGAGAGAGAGAAAAAGCAAACAGGGCACAACCATGAGCTTGACGTCACCAGAGCGAGATAGCATCACGATGCTCGGCACGGCTAATGTTACGCCTCTGAAGAGCTACGAGAAGATGCGACACGGACTCGATGACATGTTCGAAGGCGGTGCGC
>JAASGH010000405.1:0-13687 GCA_023334155.1 Globisporangium heterothallicum
ACCGAAAGACGAAAGCGGCAGCACGACAACCGGTCCCGACAAACGAGACCAACACATGGCGGTGCGCGCGCAGACAGAGAAAGCGACGAAAGAGAGGGGGTGGCAGCAAGGCAAAGGCAAAAGAGAATCGACAGCTGTGACGCATACATCACACTCCGCCAACAACATTTGCTTTCTGTTGTGTTGACTGCTCAGAATGTTAACAATTGGATTTTATTGTATTAGTTTTGTTCAATTATTATTGCCACTGTTTGGATTTAATTGTTGGTTGCTTTTTTAATACTGTGTATACTTTTCTACGTTTAGGTTTGGTTGTCACGGGAACTCACAAATTGCAAAAATTAGTCGCACTACTCAGCGTTTCCGCTCCAATATCACTCGTACTGATTTAAGAAATGACTCAATATCCAATTTACCCCATTGCGCCTTCCTTTTCCGATCTGTGAATCTTTGCTCCAAAGTCCTATCATTCACCACATCGACATTTTTCCAAGTATCCCCTTTTTGCTTCGGTACACATTTGCATTTCCATGATGTTTTGGCTGGTTTTTACAAACACAAACACACATTGAACAGCACTTGTGGTCTGCTGTGCATGTAGCGTTCGTGTCCGCTTGAGTGGCGACGAGGGTGGGAAGTCGATGAGCTCCGGTCGGAGCGCGCTTCTTGTTCTGATGCTGGTCCGGAGATGGCAGGACTGCTTGATGGTAGCTTCGATCTGGTTGGGTCTGTTCAGGGTTCTCTATTAACGTAAGCAACGAGCGGTCTAGACGCAGTACTAGCGCGAACTGGGAGCTTGCATTCATAGCTGCAAATGCATTTGCTCCTCATTTGATGTCGATTTGCCAGAATGGATGGCATGTTTTGCAATGTCGTCCCTCCATTCCCCACCATATTTCGCATCGCTGCACAGCTGCATGTGCCCTCAGAGAGCGGCGCGCGTCTATGAGAACGCGGTGGGCTCCTGGAAGTGCGCCACCACCCCAGCGTGACCAGGACGCCGTCTCCATTCTTGATTTGCTTGCACGAGATCGTTGGTTCAAGTGGAGCTGAGCTCGTTCGCTAGGAGTGATAGGGGTGCACACTCACAAGTGGTTTCAGTCCCACCAAGTGTTCGTTTTCGTCGCGTGAAGCGTGCTGCAGTGTTTATTCGGACTGCGTTTTCCCTCCAAAGTAGTGTTTTGGTCGTGTGCCGGATTCTGTCGTGTGCCGGATTCTGTCGTGTTCCGAGCCAAATGTACTCTTTGCGCGATACATTTTGATTGTGCAGCCTTTTCACGGGAAAGCCTCTCTGATCCCCGAATGCAAAGCCCTGCAATAATGCATCACTTTTTTTGAGATGCTATCAAATACCGCAGGCTTTTATGGCCACGATTATCCATCAACACACCACCAACGACCGAGCTCTTGATGAGGAGACCTTCTTGAAGAGAGACGGGATGTTGGAACATTTTCGGGATCTGTTTAATGAAAAGTGTTCCTCTCACTTGATGCGACAGGAACAGGGTGATCCAGGTTTCCAGAGCGGATTCCTGTCTTCTGGTGGAGGGAATGGCAAATGACATGTCTGTCTTGAGTGTAAACTTCGCAATCGATTACTGTTCCCGCTCGATGAAGTACGATGTTAAATTCTCTCGATATGCACAGAACGAGGTTGATAGTTTGCATGTATTTTTCCATTCTTTTTCCTTCTTTGATACTTTACCTTCTCATCTCCGAAAAATCGACTAATCTGGTTGACAGCAAAAAATAGAATGTGTTGTCAAATAGCGAAGGGTCGAGACAGATCACAGTGATTGGTGAGGAGAGGTCGGATGCTGGTCGGTCCGTATGTCTAGTCGCGACTGTACACTCACACTTTCATGAGAGAACAACACAGAGAGAAGTGTTGACAAAAGTGGAATGATTGTTGGGTGTGTATCCACAGTAATCGCGTGTCGGTTTCTATTCCTCCCAAAATACAGAAAGATCATGAAACGCCAAGGCGATCATTTTCTGTCAATGCGATCTTTTTCTGTCAATGGATGAGCGTTCCATTTCTCATTTGATCCCGTGAGTGCATGCGACCATCACTTCACCACCACTTCAAAGGAGTGCGTGTCACAATCACTCGTATCTTATTCGCAGGAGTGCGTGCGCCTGTCTGTTTCATCGTAGTCGATATAGTAACTCATACTAGTCTTATTCTCTGGAGTGAATGCAACAGTCACTCTCATCTTATTCCATGAGAATGCATGCTCAAGTCGATTACATTTTAGTCAATGAGAGTGCATGCGACACACACTCTCATCTTAGTCAATGAGAATGCATGCTGCACACACTCTAATCTTAGTCCATGAGAATGCATGCTGGATTCACTCTCGTTTTTACACCCGAGAGTGAATGCTACACTCACTCTCACGACTCTCCTCTTAAGTGCGCGCGATCTTTCTTTTCTCCCTCTGCACCCCTCTGTGCGCGCGATCTTTCTTTTTCTCCTCTCTACGCCCCTTTGGGCGTGCGATCTTTCTTTCTTCTCTCTCCTCCACCAGTCCGCGCGATCTCTGCGCCACTCGTTCCAACCAAGTCAGTGAGAAAAAAGCGCTCGAGAGAGAACACGACAAGCAGCAGAAACAGCGCCGGCAAGAAGAAACACCTCTTTCTGTGGGTGTGTAAGTATCAGGGAAAACCTAGCGAACAAACGGGCAGCGCGTAGTGTTGCGGTCTGGTGGTGTGTGAAGAGCTCGTTGTGAACTCGATCGCGCTTCTTGGACAGCACGTGCGTGTTTGCTTTGTGTGCGAGTGTGTGTGCGGCTTGAGACTTGCGTGCTTTTTGCAGCAGCAACAAAAAAGCGAGTGTACCTTGGTGTGCAGAAGCATTGTATATTTGTTTTTCCGCGAAAGGTTCTTGTTGGTCACTCACGCCAGCAGGGATTTTCGGCTCTGGGGATCTTCCTCGGGAACCTTGATTCGAAAGAAGCCTCTTGGCTTTCGGACAGTTAAAGGCTCGCTCGTGGTGTGGTCTCTTGTTGTATCTGTGTGTATTGTTGAATAGCAACAAAAAACAAAAACAAAAAACAAAAAACAAAAAACAAAAACAAAAACAAAAACAAACACAAAAACAAAAGAAACGAAAAAAGCCTAGGAATTTTATATTGATTTGTGTGAAGCATGACGAGTGTAATGTCTGGAAGAATGATGTCTGGACGGTGTGGTCTGCGTGTGACTGGATTGACGATGTGCTTGTGGTTGCTAACTCTCGTTTGTGACGCGGCGATGCCGGAATTAACGCTCTCGGAAAAAGGGGATGCATATCTTTTTACGACTCAAGAGGAGGACTGTGCGGCGCTTTCGGCTCCGGCCAACTCCAAGTACTGGGACGCGATGGGTAAATGCAACGCGTGCGCTTCAGTGTCGGGGTGCGGCTTTTGCCGTTCGACTATGACGTGCACGCTCGGTGACGGTGCAGGACCAGCTGGTTCTATTCCGTGTTACGACTGGATTATCGAGCCTGAAGAATGTCCCGTGAACCCTCGTTGCGAAGCAGCGACGGATTGTAAGGCTTGTGCTGGAGCTGCTCCATGTGTGTGGTGCGCTTCGGATGCAACGTGCATGTCTGTTGAAGAAAGCTACGGCTCAACTTGCCAAGCGATGGTGTCGGAGCCGCCATGTCCCGAAGTGGTTGTACCAAGTAATGTCACCATTGGATTCACTTGTGCTTTTCTTGAAAAGATGTTCCGCTGCTAACGTTCTGTCTTGGTATGTGTGTATGATGTGCACGTTCTTCTAGAGACGGT
The DNA here is from genome assembly GCA_023334155.1 of Globisporangium heterothallicum. Taxonomy (NCBI): domain Eukaryota; phylum Oomycota; class Peronosporomycetes; order Pythiales; family Pythiaceae; genus Globisporangium; species Globisporangium heterothallicum. The sequence goes on from JAASGH010000405.1 coordinate 3,777, forward strand.
CATTCTCGGTGACGTCATTATACAGCAAGAAACCCCAACGGCTGGTGGTTCAGCTGCTGTGAAGGGAGTAACAAACGACCACCGAGTGTACTCTTTGGTTATCAATAAAACGACGACCTCAGTGATATCCGGTGGTGAAGTTGAGATTCGCGCCGGCAACGATACTCGGTTCAATACGGCGGGCTTTGGCGTGACAGTAGCTGCGGGTGATGGTTTGCATGAAAACCGCGGTCGCGGAGGCAATGTGACAGTTTCCGGCGGAGATGGCCATGGTACGCTAAACTACGATGGCTCAGTCAGCGGCGGGCATGTCAAAGTGTCGGGAGGCAACTCCGATATTGGAACAGGTGGAGGTGTCAGCGTGTCCGGAGGGGTGGGTGCTCACACAAGTGGAGCTATCTCCATTCAGTCTGGTGACAGCCCAACTACACCAAGTGGCGACGTCAACATTCAATCCGGGGTTGGCGAGAGATCTGGCAAGCTTGCCTTTTACACTGCGCAAGCGCGGCGTGAAGCCTCTGGAAGCATCGATATACGGACAGGTAACACATCTGCTGGTGCTGCTGGCGATGTGTCTGTCGTGGGTGGTTCATCTGAACAGGGTTCTGGCGGTGGAATTCGGCTTCAAAGTGGGTCGTCAGGGTCTGCTACGATTGGCGCGCCTATTACGCTTTCAAGTGGAAAATCCGACGCTCACACGTCTGGTGCGGTGTCTATTACCTCAGCAGACTCGGGTACTGATGGGTCCAGTGGGCAGCTACATTTCGGCACTGGCAACACTGTGGTCGACTCTAGCGGTCCGGTGTTTATTTCGTCTGGTAACTCCAATGCGTCTTCTGCTGGTTCAGTCACACTCACTGTTGGAACTAGCGGTTCAAGTAAACCTGGTGAGACAGGCGTTCTGGGTGGTGCTTCAACGATGCGAGGCGGTATCGGGGGCGTGACCAGAGTATCCGGAGGCGACGGACTTCACTCCGAAGAATCCAGTGGCGGAGCGACCATGGTCTCCGGTGGAGCTGCTTCAGGTGAAAACTTGGTGTCAAACGGAGGAGCCGTATTTCTCGCTGGTGGGAATGCAACTGGCGGGACTGGCGGCTCTGTCGACATCAGAAGTGGAAGCAGCAAGAAATCGTCGAGCGGTGTGGTCTCTATCAGAACCGCAGAAACCACCAACGATTCCCCAAGCGCCTCCGTGAGAATCTCCACTGGGAGGTCACTAAACGGCACAGGGGTATTCTCGATCACGACTGGAAACTCATCCACTGGTACCAGTGGTCCTGTGGAAATTGCTGGTGGAGGATCAATCTCAGGAACCGGCGGCGCAGTCGAAGTTACCGGCGGGTCCAGTGGAAGCGGCGACGGTGGTGCAATCACTTTACAATCGGGGGGTAGCGTGTCCGGACGCAGTGGGAAGGTAACGATTAGGTCGATTACAGTTGCTGGCACAAAACCATCCGGTTCGGTAGATGTTTCGACAGGAGATTCTCTTGGAAGCGCGGGGACCATTAGACTTTCTTCAGGAAACAGTGATACCGGTCGTGCTGGTGTCGTCTCCATTTCCTCTGGATCCGCCTCGTCTGGAGTAGCGGGGAGCATCGTGCTTACCAGTGGCAACACCAATGCTGATGGTGGATATGGTGGTGACATCGACCTTGGTGGTGGCTCCGGCACTTCGTCAAATGGTGGTGTTGGGGGTGCTGTTCATGTTTATGGCGGAAACGGATCGGGTTTGCGCTCTTATCCCTTACAAGAAGGCAATGGCGGCGCAGTCGAAATCGGCGGCGGCGAGTCTGTTGACGGTCAAGGTGGTCGAGTGACTCTTCGCGGCGGAAGAAGTAACTCGTCTGTTGGAGGAGACGTGCAGCTTCAAAGCGGGAAATCCGATTTCAGCTCGTCGGGTGCTGTCGAGATTTCCACTTCAAGCACGGTCGGCGTTGGTAGATCCGGCCAACTTACCCTCCGTAGTGGGATTACTGACATGGGCAAGGCTGGTTCGATCAATCTTCAGACGGGTACATCAAACTTCGCACCCGGTGACATTTCCCTGTCTATTGGCCATACTGGTCGTGGTGATGGCGGATCTATTCGTCTTGAATCCGGTACCGCAACCAACCCAGCCTCCACTGGTGGAAGTGTCACTGTATCCGGTGGAGCTGGAACAAGCGAGAATGCTGGAAATGGTGGCGATGGCGGTGACGTTGTCGTGATTGGTGGCGTTTCGCACGGCTTTTCCAGCAAAGACACTGGCGGATCTGTGAGGATTTCCGGTGGCTCGGCTAAGAAAGGGAACGGAGGTGACATTAACCTCAGTTCTGGCGGAAGCAGCGAGAAATTCAGCGGATCTGTCGTAATATCATCAGCAAAGTCTGGAGTCGACGGGATGAGTGGTCCAGTGACCTTGAAATCCGGGCAAAGCTTGAATGGAAACACAGGCAGCATCGAAGTTTCCACTGGGGACGCTATTGATGGGAAAGGCGGATCGGTTGATATTAAAGTTGGCAAAGCTACGTACTACGGCGGTGGCGACGTGAAGGTTCGAGCTGGAGACACCACTTCACCTGCATATAGTGGGGGAAAAGTCTCTATTGCCGGTGGCGGTGGTCTTAGCACCAATTCTATCGACGGTGGAGACGGCGGTGGAGTTGAACTCGCCGGTGGTGAGGCTCGAGGATCGAACGCGCTTGACAATGGCGGAGACATTGATGCTACAGGTGGCACTGCGGTCAACGGTTATGGTGGCGACGTGCGACTCAATTCTGGTATCGGCGTTGCGACATCCAGTGGCGATATTACTTTCTCCACTGCGAACGCTGGGACTCGTGGCGTTAGTGGTGGAATCGCGCTATCGACTGGGGCATCAACCTTCGGTGCCTCGGGGACCATTGACGTAAACACTGGATCAGCGCACTATGGAAGTGGAGGGGATATCCAAGTGGCTGTTGGACCTGGTGATTTAGGCGAAGGCGGCACGATAACGCTGAAATCAGGTAGTACCACTGACTCTCAAACGGGTGGTTATGTCGCTATCCAATCAGGAGACAGTGAGAAAACCTCCAGCGGTGATATTAGCTTGAGAACTGCAAATGCCGGAGCCATTGGCGCTAGTGGTGGGATAGTTCTCGCCACTGGGACCTCATCCGCTGAGGGTTCAGGCGCTTTGCTGTTCACCACTGGGAGTGCAACCGGTGGCCATGGCGGCAATATCGTGATGCTAGTTGGGTCGACCGACCAGCCTGTTGGAGGCGAAGTAATTGTGACTGCTGGCGAATCGACACCGAGAGCTGGTAAAGGTGGGTCAGTCACCTTGACTGGGGGCGAAGGTACCGAGAACGGCTTTGCAAACGGAGGAGATGGCGGCGGAATCGCTTTGTTTGGTGGCGGGTCGAAGGGTCAAACTCCAGGTGATCGTGGCGGATCTATTGGTATCGAAGGAGGCTTCGCTAAAAAAGGACGAGGTGGTGACATGCGCTTGCAAAGTGGGTTCTCCGAAGGAACAAACAGTGGCAGCATCGAGATCTCCACAGCAAATGCTGGCTTCAAGGGAACAAGTTCCTTTCTTACTCTCATGACTGGTGTGTCGACTAAAGGCAACAGTGGTGAAATTGTGATGAATAGTGGCGACGCTACCGACGGTCACGGTGGATACATTGAGGTCGAAGTCGGGAAAGGTACCCGTTACGCTGGTGGCGATGTTACTGTATCTGCCGGAAACACTACTGACAAATTCAGTGGAGGGTCAGTAATGATGACAACGGGTGAATCTGAGAAAACTTCAAGTGGGAGCGTTGTAATCCAAACACTTAATTCGGGTTACATCGGGTCGTCGGGGTCTCTTGCAATGACCTCCGGAGCAGCAACAGGTGCTGATTCCGGCGGAATAGCTTTTACTACCGGCACCTCTAAAAAAGGACACGGTGGCGACATCAGAATGGCAGTCGGGAGCGGAGATACCAAGAACGGCGGCGATGTTGTTGTTACTGCTGGCGATTCTTCTGGTGAGTTGGAGCAAAAGCGCTTGTTTCACGGACGCTTGCACGATGACTAACTTTCTTCTGTGTAGCTTCAGGTTTTGGGGGTGGTATGGTCTCAGTGTCTGCAGGTGCTGGAACTAGCCCTCACTCCAGTAACGGTGGAGACGGCGGCATCGTTCAAATTTCTGGCGGTGCTGCTCTTGGCAAAAATTACAAAAGAGACATAGGAGGATTGGTCCATATTGAAGGAGGTGCTTCGGATTCGTCCTCGGGGGGGAAAATCGAGATTTACTCCGGCATAGGAGCTGCTGCGTCAAGTGGAGACATGGAGCTTCAAACAGCGAATGCTGGTACGAAAGGAACATCCGGAGCCGTGGTTCTTCGTAGCGGTAATGCTACCTTCGGATCAAGTGGATCAGTCGCCATCGTGACTGGTTCTGGAAAGTATACTGGCGTCGGTGGGGATATTATTGCCAGTGTTGGCAGCGGTTACGATGTCAAAGGTGGAGGTGTGTTTATCTCTGCTGGCGATGTGTCGTCAATTCGATCCACTGGTGGTGACGTCGCTATATCCGCTGGAGCTGGTACAAGCCACAACAAAGGCGACGGCGGGAAAGGCGGCAACGTGCTCATCAGTGGTGGAGAAGCGCAAGGACTGAACAACAACGATATCGGTACGAACCATAAATTGTCGTTTTCTCGAATGAACGAACCAATCTAACGATCGTTGTTTTTTCCTTATTAGCTGGAAAGGTCACAGTTCGAGGTGGCGTGGCAGAAATGGGGACTGGTGGCCACGTCGAGATCGTGTCTGGCGTAGGATCGAAGACGACCAGTGGGAGCATCTTTGTGACTACTGCTGACTCAGGTTACTCCGGAGCGACTGGATCTGTCGTGTTGAGTACCGGCAAAAGTCTGCGAGGTGACTCCGGAGGCTTTTCTATTCGAACTGGCGATGCTATTGGTGGACGAACTGGTACCGTTGACATCTCCCTTGGTAAAAGTACGTCGTCCAAGGGTGGTGACGTTAAGTTCGTTGCCGGCTCCTCAAGCGCTGCGTCCCAAGATGGCGGTGACGTTATTATCAGCTCTGGGTTCAGCGAAAACATGAACAGTGGTAGCGTTACGATTAACACCGACGTTTCTGGAAGAAACGGTGCAAGTGGTCCGATTCAGCTTTTCTCTGGACAATCGTCTCGTGGCGATTCTGGCACGATCTCACTGAGCACCGGGTCTTCCCTCGGTGGCCACGGTGGTAACATCAACCTTGGTGTTGGTCTCGGAAGTGCAGGGAATGGAGGAGATATTGTGGCGAAGGCTGGAGACGCTTCAGCCCTTGGTACCGTTGGTGGTGCAGTCACTCTTCAAGCTGGAGAAGGTTTGAGCACTGATCTAAAAGATGGCGGCGACGGAGGTGACATTAATCTTCAAGGTGGCCAAGCTTGGGGGAAGAACTCGGCCAGTGATCGTGGCGGATCTGTCAGACTTTCAGGTGGAAAAGCCAGCTCCGCAACTGGTGGATCTGTCCAAATCGTGACTGGAAACGCTACTTCTTCGTCGAGTGGCGATGTCTCGATTGCCACGGGAGATTCTACCCAAACGCCTACCCGTGCATCGGGGAGCGTAAGCGTATCGTCGGGGGCGTCCGCCAACGACAATACAGGAGCAATTACTCTCCAGTCTGGACGTGCTGCAACTGGAACAAGCGGTGATATCACTGTGCAAGGCGGTTCGAGTGCGAAAGATGCGGCCAATGTTTTGATTCATGCTGGTGCGTCCAGAAGCACGAAAGGCGGATCCGTTTTAGTTGTGTCTGGAGTCTCGTTCCCAGGAAGCAGCGGGAATGTTGATATCAGCTCCAACCGAGGAGGTACTGCCGGCGGCAGCGGTACTGTCAGCTTGTACTCCGGCACTTCTCGCCTTGGTCCATCTGGGTCCGTGAATATAAGCTCCGGATCAACATCCGGGGGGAGAGGAGGCAACGTTATCGTTGGCGTTGGGTCCGGGACACAAGGGTCTGGCGGGAACGTTTTCGTGAACGCCGGTGCAACAACTCATTCAGATGGTGGTGGAAGCATAGAGATGAGCTCTGGCGCTAGCTCTGCAACGTCTAGTGGAAGCGTCCGTCTCGCTTCTGCTGCTGCGGGGAAGAGTGGATTTTCCGGTAATCTGGTCGTCGGTACTGGAGATTCAAGTGGCACCCCTGGGTCTGGGAATGTTTCTCTTTCCACGGGGATCGCGTCAAAGGGTTCTGGCGGCATCATCACGCTCAGTGTTGGAGTCGGTACATCTGGAAATGGTGGCAACATCAACGTGTTCGCGGGAGACACTTCGGCTCCTAGTTCCGAGGGAGGCTCTGTTTCCATTGTCGGTGGAAGAGGAAGCTCGAGCGATGACAAGAATGGAGGAAATGGCGGAAGTGTCCAGATTAGGGGTGGAATCGCTAATGGTCTAAATGGTGGTTCAGATGTTGGCGGAAGTGTGAACATCGGCGGTGGGAATGCCGCTCAATCCTCAGGTGGGTCCGTTTCTATCCGTTCAGGAGCATCGCTAGGGACTTCAAGTGGAGATATTGCCTTAAGCACGGCCGACGCGTTGCATGACAGCGGAGCGTTGACGCTGTCTTCTGGACAAGCGAACCGTGGCAACTCGGGAGATGTCCAAATCGGCTCTGGCTCCTCAAGTACCGGTTCAGGAGGCAGCATCCACATTGCTGTGGGCACTGCAACAGCGTTTCCAGGCGGAAACGTTTCAATCAGTGCAGGCGACACCACTGCTTCTCAAACAAAAGCTGGGAACATCAAAATCCAATCGGGTTTTAATTTGCTGTCTTCCAGTGGAACTTTGGCGTTGGAGACCGCAGATGCTGGCTTTGATGGCGCTTCAGGCGATGTCTTCGTCAAGAGTGGGGAATCTCCAGCTGGCCAATCAGGTTCGATCTTTCTTCAAACTGGACAAAGATCATCATCGGATGGCGGAGAAATCCTCCTTCTTGCGGGAAACTCTAGGGTTGACAATGGACCGGGAGTCCAAATTGTTGCTGGAGACGCACTCCAGAGCAAAGGAGGGATCGGAGGCGACGTGTCACTTACTGCTGGCAGAGGTCTTGGAAACGATGCCTCAGGAGGCGGTCGCGGTGGATCTGTGCAGGTCACTGGTGGGTCTAGCTTTGGTCAGTCTCCAACTTCTGATGTTGGCGGTGACGTTTCCCTTCAGGGAGGGTCAGCAGTGTCTGCCTCTGGCGGATCTATCAGCATCATTAGTGGCGAAAACATGATCTCATCAAGCGGCGCAGTGGTTGTCCAATCTCATACTGCCAGCAGAGGGGGCTCAAGTGGCGACATGAAGTTCCAATCTGGTGAAGGAAGCGAAGCATCCGGCTCGCTGTTTTTTGGCTCAGGTTCATCTCCAAATGGACTCACTGGAAACGCGTCTCTAGCAACCGGTGGGACAAGCGGCGGGGAATCTGGATCCATCGCTTTTTCGACTGGATCTGCTGGTCCAGGGATAGCTGGATCTGTCAGCATTTCAACCGGTAGTAGCGAGTCTGCTACCGGTGGTAATTTTGCCGTGAAACTCGGGATGAATGGTGGAAACGTTTCTCTATCCGCAGGTAGTACAGGCTTGGCTGTAGGAGGTTCGATACTTGCACAAACCGGTATTGGCTCTGTCTCGACTGGATCGGTCCAAATCCAGACAAGCGATGCTGCATCAAGCGGTAGTGTAACTATCTCCACAGGAACCGCGTCGAAGAATGGTGCTGGAGGCGTTCATATTGCGACAGGGACCTCTGGTTCTGCGGGCGGCAGCATATTGCTGTCTAGTGGTACCACGTCTTTGTCGAAAGGAGCTCCAGTATCTGTCTTCGCTGGTAACGGGAAAGGAGTCTCTGGAGACGGAGGCGACCTTTCCTTGGCAAGTGGGACATCAGAAACTGGAACCGGTGGAAGTGTCTTGGTCAACGGCGGTAGCAGCTCAACTGGACATGGAGGATCACTCGCTCTTCATGCAGGAGATGGTGGTAACAGCGCTGGAGGTGATGTCACTATTGCTTCTGGATCCAGTGATGCACTCACCGTTGGCAAAATAACCATTGAAACCCCGGATAGCTCTTCATCGAGCACCAGCGCGATTAGAATCAGGACAGGAAGATCGTCCGCCCAGTCTTCGGATGGCATAGCTGTGTCCACAGGTGATGCCGACGTTGGAGCAGCTGGACCGATAGTCCTTCAAGGAGGCAACGGTTCATTGGCCGACAGCGGGAAAATCTCGCTTATCGGCGGTCGAAGTGCGAATTCCAAAGGAGGGTCCGTTTCCATCTCGTCTGGCTCCGGGTCTTCTAGCGGTAATGTTGCTCTTATCTCGGGTGTTGCTAAATCCAGTGAGCCAACCGGAAGCGTCACTGTTGGAAGCCAAAATCATACAGGCGGATCAACTGGGTCAGTGACGCTGTCTTCTGGGATGTCATCGTCGGGTTCAAGCGGCGATGTTGCGTTACGCGCTGGTTCGTCAGAAACCAGTGCTGGAGCTCTCAGTCTTACTGGATCTACAAGCGCACTTAGCGACGGAGGCACCATCAAAGTCCGCAGTGGTGATGCTGGCAAAAAGAGTGGAGGAGATGTGCTTATTTCAACTGGAATAGGTTCTACGAGCGGAGCTATTAGCGTGACCACTAGTGATTCCACATCGAGCGGCCAATTGTCGTTCGGCTCTGGGAAGTCTACTCAAGGCAATAGCGGTGTGGTCGAGATTCGTACAGGAGCAAGCGTTGGTGGTTCCTCTGGCTCTATGGAGCTTTCTGCTGGTGTGAGTGGGAACGCTCAAGGAGGAAGCGTCTCATTGTCAGGCGGGCAAGGTGTTACCGGAGGTGGAAGTGTAAAGATTGCAGGTGGGAAGAGTACTACATCGCCTGGCGGAGACGTGGAGGTTGCCGCAGGGAGTGAAGGGAGTGTGAGCATCGACGGTCCAGACTCCCGCATCAGCCTCAGTGGCGACGGTTCTCTTTTTCTCAAATCTGGGAACTCTTCAGCGACTGAAATTTCGAGTGGGGACAACTTAAACGTCACTTTACAGTCAGGCGAACTGACTGTAGCGCATGCCGAAGCGGAAGTCCCAGGAAAAATAGTTTGGCGTATACAGGCGAATAAAACGATCACCCATGTCCCAGCTCAGTTCACAGAAGTTACGTATCCATCTGACCGAAGAATCAAGACACACATCGCAGATGTTGACGAAGATGATATTCTTCAACGCCTGCAAACGTTGGAGATCAAAAAGTATCGTTATTCGAAGCTGTGGAGAGATGTTCGTGGCGGTTTTCCAGATATTGAAGTGCGAGGTGTTATTGCCCAGCAGGTTGGAGAAACATTCCCTGAGTATGTTTCAGTATCCAAATTTGAGCTCCCGGACAAAAAATTCAGCTTTGAGAAGTTCCACGAAGTCAACAAACAACAAATCACGATTGATCTGATTGCAGCTATACATGCCCAGCACAAGAGATTTAAGGTTGGTCCAAACACTCCCGCTGAGAGCGGGCGAATCGATATCACCACAGCAGACGCAGGGTCATATTGGAACGCTTCGCCAACGGGAGACAGTGGCCAAATCAGAGTCGAGTCGGGGTATTCCGGCAAAGGAGTCAGCGGGGATGTGAACGTTGCCACTGGAAACTCAGCGGCAGGAACTGGGTCGATCAGCATTCAAGTTGGCGACACAACAGCAGGAGAAGCTGGCTCAGTAATCGTTCGCGCAGGATCTGCACAAAGTGGGGATTCAAAAACCAGCAACACTGGAGGAAAAGTCGACATCACAGCTGGCGAAAGCACGAGCAGCGCTTTTGGTGGTGCAAGTGTGAGCGTGTCTGGCGGTTCACTGAGTGCGTCGAGCGGTGTTGCTGGCGGCGTCGCCGTGTCTGGTGGCCGCGCGCTGGGTTCCTCTGGC
>JAASGH010000406.1:0-13607 GCA_023334155.1 Globisporangium heterothallicum
AATGCGTTCTCAGTGAACTCAACAACTGGTGAGCTGTCTGTTGCTTCGAACGCAGCGCTGCAGGTGCTACCAGAGTCGTCGCGATTCGCACTGACTGCAAAAGTGACAGACTCGGGATCTTTATGGGATCTCGTGACGGTCCTTGTGTCTGTGGTCTCGAAGAACAGTCCACCTGTGTGTGCTGTCGATGTGACTTTTCTAGTTGATGAGAATGCTGTCGCAGGAACACAAGTCGGACTGTCGCTCAAGAACTATGTTGTCGACGACGACATTGGCACAGTATTCTCGTTCAGCCTAGACCACCCGTTCGTTAGTGTCCACCAAGGAACAGGACAGCTTTTCATCTCACGCTCCTCCAACTTTGACTTTGAGACACTGGCACTGCGAGAAGCAGATATTTCCGTTCTTGTGCTTGATGATGGAGCGTACCACGATGGAATAGGACGGCTCGGTACAACGTGTAAGGTTCACATTTCCTCTCGGGATGCCAATGAGCCTCCGGTTACTGCCAATTTGTCGCTCACGATCGCAGAAGGTAGGAGCTGTGCAGCGTGTCTAGTGCGTTGTCTTCGAGTGGGGTTCATCGTGTATTTGATATCGTTGTAGGCGCCAACTCAGTGCGAAACGCGCTCCCGACACAGCTGTGCCGATTTCCGATTCGTTCATCTGCCGCTGATTTTGAAGTTGTCAAGAGTTCTGCAGGGTTTACCGTGCAAACTTCGAGGCAAACGATGCGAATGGGGTACGATGCGCACACTCAGTCCGAGGTTGGAGTGATTCTGAACTTTGAGAAGATCGATCTTCCCGAAACCATGGCGCTTTTGCGAGCGCAGATCCGCTTCAATGTAAGCGATTCCCTGAAAGTTGTTTCTCCGTCATACGCTAGTATGGTCTGCTGTAATCTCGCTCATTTGATGCATGGTCTCTTCCATCAGGTTCCATCATCACAACTTGGTCCGTTTATCGTTCAGATTCGTACGATGAATAGCACAGAGTTTTCGTGGACAACCGCAACCGAGAAAGATTTGAGCAAGTTCGGATCGTCGAGCTTCGTTCAGTGGACACTTCGAGAGGAGACGACAGGGAGCACCGTGTGGTCACCGGATGTGGCCGCATTGATCCAGTCGTCTTTTGCAGATCTTGCGAGTATCCGCTCGGTAACATTCCTGATTACGGGAGGAGGTTTGGGCGAAGTGAGCTCGTTCGATCGAAGTGCAGCAAGTGCGCCGACCTTGGAGCTCACAGTGGCACATGGTACGACTCTCCATCGTTCCCGATTCGTTGTGATAGATCTACGGTTCGCTGACTGCCTGTTTCCTCTTTCCCACAACAGTGTCCAAGGTGCAAATGGTAGACGGGATCGTTCCTTTCACTGACCAAGACGCTGGCGACTCGCCTCAATTCCGCATAATCGCCGGAAACGAGGCAGATGAGATATTTTCGATCGATGAGAGCTCGGGACAGTTGAGTGCCACGCTGGACTTACTCGACTACGAGACGACAAGTAATTACAGTTTGACCGTTTCAGTCTCAGACCGCCGAGGTGCATCGACCCTCTCGGTCGTCACGATTCTCGTTTCAGATGTCAATGAACCACCGTCGGTGCAGGACAAATTCTGCTTTGTCGTTGAGAATTCGCCAGTCGGCACTGACGTGTGCCAAGTGGAGGCAAGTGATCCAGATTCGCCACTTTTGAGGAACGGAATGTTCGGTTTCCAACTAGCGGCGTCCGGGTCGCTCGCTGACGGCGCTTTTGCGATTGACTCCAGCTCTGGGATGCTAAGGGTCGCGAACTCTACCGTTCTAAACTACGAGCAATTGCAAAGCGCGAGTGTGACTGTCTGTGCGGTGGATCAAGGTACACCGTCGCTGCAAGGATGTGGGTCAGTGACGGTGTGCGTTGTCGACGCTAACGACGCCCCGACCATTATATCGCCTCATTCATGCGAGATCAATGAGATCCCCTACGACCTGGGTCCTTCCGAGCGGGTCACGTTAACCGGGAAAGCGGTGTGCACTCTCCAAGTAGTCGACGAAGACGCGAGTGGCTCCAACTTGACATGGAAAACGCATACGTGGAGCTACAAAAGCCAAAACAGCTCCTGTCCATTTATCGTTGATGCTCAGGGACAAGTGGTGGTGAACGATCCAGCGCTTGTCGACTACGAGCTGCAGCACGTGTGTGTGCTGCTTGTGCAAGCAACCGACGCGGCGGGGCTTGCATCTCCTTGGCAAACGCTCGAGATCCACATTCTCGATATCAATGAGCGACCAACACTTTCTCCTTCGGTTTTCTACATCGACGAGAATTCGGTGATAGGGTCGAGGGCTGTGGGATCGATGAGCGGATTTGACCCAGACACGCTGAGCGATGGGAGCGCTGATAGCGTCAGCATCCATCTCGTTGGTCTCGTCGATGTCTTCGACATCATCGACAACTGCGTGACGTTGGTGAAAGCGGTGCTGGATTACGAAGAGACAGCCGAGTATTTTTTGCTCATTGCCGCATCGGACTCTGCTGGAAACCTGAGCAATCAGCAACAAATTCGCGTGGTGGTGAATGACGTGAACGAACCTCCGAAGGTGGCGTCGATGCAGGTTACCATAAACGAAAACCTCCCTAGCATGACGCGGATCCCACCTGCCGTCAGCGCCAGCGATCCTGATCGTGATACCTTGCATTTCAGTCTCATCGAAGAGCGATCCACAGCAGGAAGGGGACAGGCACCGACGACGTTTGGTATTGATGCGTTCACTGGTGTTTTGTTCCAGCAGGTCGACTTTCTTGACTTTGAGTCTCACGAGTGGTATCAGGTGGTCGTGAAGGTTCAAGACAGCGCTGGATTATTTTCTACTGCTCAGATAACAGTCGCGGTCGACGATGTGAACGAAGCGCCATCGATGGCGAGCCAGTACGTGTCGGTGAAGGAGGATACACAAGTAGGGTCCAGTGTTGGAGTAGCTTTCTTCGACTTGACCTCCGATCCAGAAATCCTCAAGCACAACGTCTTTTCGTTCTCCGTGACAAATGGGAATGAAGAAGGAGCATTCGCAATCGATGCTGCTACTGGCCAAGTGAAGGTGAGGAAATTGCTCGACTACGAGACGACGTCTCGCTATCAGCTGCAGATCACAGTGCGAGATCACGAAGGGCTCCTTGGAGAAGCTCTATTGTCCGTAAACGTGCTTGATGTGAACGAGCCTCCAACCCTTCAACGCTTCAACATTAGCATTCCAGAAGACACGCTACCCGGAGCGTCCGTTGGCTCCCCAATCGGAGCGTCTGATCCGGATGCGAACACAGTGCTCGCTTTTTCGATCGTCAAGACGAACGTCGGTCAAAGCGAGTGCTTCTCCGTGGATCGGTCGTCGGGTCTTCTCAAGCTGGCTATCGGGTGTTCATTGGACTACGAAACTCCATCGACAAGGTTTTTCAGCCTTACAGTGGACGTTTCCGACGGGTACCTAACTGCGAGCACGATCGCGTTCGTTTACGTCACGGATGTCAATGAACCCCCCAAATTTGATGCGGACGAATCGTACGCTGTGCTGCGCGAAAACTCGGCGGCAGGGACTGTCGTGAGTTTCTTCCACGCCACGGATCCAGATGCAAATGACGTTCTCGAGTACTGGGAGTGTGGTCAAAGCCAGGCGCGAACCTTTGCCGTGCAGGATTCTCGTGGAGCGAACGCGGGTCAGCTGATCGTACTGAACTCGTCGGCTTTGAATTACGAACGGAATCCTACGTTTTGGGTCGACATTTGCGTCCAAGACAGCGGAAATCTCACTTCATCGATGAAGCTGAGGATCAGTCTGGAAGACGTCTATGAACCACCGTACTTCAGCCGAGATCGAGTAGAGTTTGAAGTGCAAGAAAACGTTGTGCGAGACACGCTCGTGGGCTCTCCACTGAGCGCGTACATCGTGGATGAGCAAGATGCGAACCCTTTGGGTGATACCTGTGAGCAATCGGTAGTGATCACGGACAGCACGTGCGGTAGCGGTCTCGCCTTCAGTGTCGATCGGTGTGGCCAAGTGAGTCTCGCGACGGGGACACTCGATTTTGAGACGTTGCAGTATTGTGAGCTTACGATAGCCCTCTCCAGTGCACTCGCGTTCGCAAACGATGAGGGCTCACGAGCGAGCAGTCTTCTCGTCCAGCTGAACATCCTGGATGTGAACGAGCCTCCTGTGTTTCTAAAGCAGGTCTACGCGTTTGCTGTTAGCGAAAGTGCTGCCGCAGGTACCATGATCGGATATCTGGCTGCAAAAGATCCAGACGCTGGTTCCAGATTAGCGTTTCGTCTTGACTTGAGAGCAACGTATGCGACAGTGCCACCATTTGCCATTTCCAGCGACGGTGTCATCACCGTCGGCGACAAATTGGATTATGAGACCCAGCCATCGTATGAGTTTGCCGCGCTAGTGGAGGACCAGTGGGGACTCTCTGCGCGTGTGAGCGTCGTGATCAGCATTATTGATAGCAACGAGCCGCCAGTGTTCCAGAGCAGCTACTATTCGTTCAGTATTGCTGAGAATCAGCCGAAGCAGACGCTTGTCGGGACGGTTGTGGCCATGGACGCCGATGTGTACCAAAACAGTACGCTCGTGTACTCTCTTGTGGGCGGCAACGATCTCGACACGTTCTCCGTTTCCTCTGTTGCTGGCGATGGGGGATTGTACGTGAATAATGTCCAGGCACTCGACTTTGAGCGCCAGGAGACCTACACACTGGTCGTTGGCGCGCACGACAACGGACCTGGCGCTCTTTGCTCGTTCACGACAGCTCGCATCGATGTCCTGAACGTAAACGAGCCCCCGATAGTGCGCAACAATGTGGTGGTGTATGTTGCGGAGGATGCGCTTATCGCAACGTCGCTGTTCACGACCGCGAATTTGACCGAGGCGTGCAATGGCTCGATGTACGCTGAAGACCCGGATTCTGGGGATGAGCTGTTGTTTACAATCCAAGACGCGACGCAGACGTTTGGAGTGGACACTGCCACAGGCATCGTGCATACAAAATCACTGCTGGATTATGAATCGAAAGCACTCTACTCGATTCAGACCACCGCGACTGACAAGGGAGGATTGACAGCAAGCGCTACAATGACAGTGGTCGTACTGAATCGGAACGATGTCCCGAGCGTGGCGTCGTCTGCATTCTCCATCTCTGAGAATGTCCCACAGGATTCGATTATCGGCACGGTAGCAGTCAGTGATCAAGACTCTGGCCAAACGCATGTGTTTGCTATCAACCACACCGCGGTTGTGTTGAGGGACAACACGACGGTGGTTCGTTCCAGCAACGGCGTTGTGGCGATTGATGCAAACACAGGTGTTCTCAAAGTTTTGGACGAAACTGCGTTTGATTACGAGACAGTTCGCGAAATCCAAGTCGCCGTGGTTGTAAAAGACGATGGCTCTCCAGTGCAGCAAGGAAGTGCGACCATCACAATCTACTTGCTGGATGTCAACGAGCCATGCAGCTTCCAGTACCAGGTGACCACTTTGCGTCTCCAGGAAAACACGGTTGGCGTCGTTGGCAGCGTCTCGGTCACTGATCCTGACGCCAATTCTCTCGTTGGAAAGTGGGGCTCACTCAGCTACTACATCGTCAGCGATGGCGCGACGTTCACGGGAGGAGCATTTACAATCAGCAATATGGGAGAGATCTCTGTTCTCAAGCCGTTCGACTATGAGCTCGAGCGATCCGCTTTGTTCTCGGTCGAAGCGGTCGACAGCGGATCGCTGAGCTGCACTGGACAGGTCCAAGTGCTCATTCAGGATGTCAACGAACCTCCCGTTATCAATGCTGGCAGCTTCTGGGTGAAAGAATCTGCCTCCATTGGCTCGGGCGTGGCATCGTGTTCTGACTGTGAGAGCGTCGTTGGTGCCGCCATATCGTTCTGGGACCCGGAGAATGACACAGTCGCATTGAGTCAAACGTCAACGACCAAGTTCTCTGTTTCAGCGACAGACGGTTTGGTGCAAGTCAGCTCGGTCCTCGACTACGAAACCACGCCCTTTTATGACCTCATCGTCACCGCCACCGATGCGCACAACCTGGAGTCTACTGCGGTCGTTCGTGTCCATATTGTCGACGTGAACGAGCCACCGGTGTTTCCTGCCCAAAACGACTTCAAGGTTGATGAAAACACTGGACGAGGAACCTTGGTTGGAGTTCTCGTGGCCGCGTTTGATCCAGATTTGTATGATGCCATATCGTATGAAGTCCTGGAGGCTACGGACACAACCGGGACTTCCGTAGATCTGTTCACGATCCACTCTTGTGACGGAGAGGTTCGATTGAGTAGAGATGGTGGACTCGACTACGAAGTTCATAACGAGTACTCTTTGATTGTGCGAGCAAAGGATCGGTATGGTCTCAGTGCGGTTTCTGATCTGATCAAGGTCGCCGTCGTGGACGTGAACGAAGCGCCGAAGTGTGAAGATTTGACCTTTCGTCTCCCTGAAAATTCTGCTCGCGGAACCGTCGTCGGGGCTTTACAATGGAGTGACGTAGACTCGTCCTTGAAGAATACGATAGCGGCATTTGAAGTTGCCAATGTTGCCGGTGACGCTGTGTTCGGCTCCTTTGCGGTAGTGAGATCTGGAACTCAGTACTCGATCGTGGTCGATTCTCCAGCCGCGTTAGATTTCGAAAAGGTACAAACCCTCCACGTCCTGCTGCGGATCGCAGATAGCTTTGTGGACGGAGACGACTCTGCGGGGAGAGTTGTTTCGTCGTTGTCTTCGACTTGCACACTCACAATCCACCTTCAAGACGTGAATGAGCCGCCAGTAGTCGCGAATGTCACGAAGCGAGCAGTTGAAGAGAATTCGCCGTTGTACGTCAACGTTGGTTCGCCACTTGTAGCGGTCGACGAAGACGAGTTTGATGTGCTACGGTACGGGATCGCTATGAGTGATATCGACTTCGAAATGCTGCCGTTTGCGGTTGACGAGCTGAGCGGTCAGATCACAGTGACAGGCGCACTGGATTACGAGCTGCAGAGTCAGTACTCTTTCGAAGTGGTTATCACAGACACCGCCTCTAACACCGCAAGAACCGTCGTGCAAATTGAAATTGTGGACGTGAATGACCCACCACAGTTCGAGCGGAACTGCTTCGTGGACCAGCAAAATGTGATTCGTGAGCGGTACGACTTGAACGAGCATATTTGCATTCGCGTGAGTGAGAATCTTCCGATGGGATCTCTTTTGAGTCGCATTGAAGCTTCCGACGAAGACTCAAGCCAGCGGCTGTATTACACAATTAGCTCCGATGTCGCAGACGTGGCGCGAGTTGTTCAGAAAGACAACCGAGCGTGTGACCTGGTGTCTTTCCAGCAAACGTTTGATTTTGAGCAGCAGAACGTGTACCGCTTCCAGCTGACAGTGACGGATACGGGGACAGGCTTCCTCTCAGACAGCGTTCGCGTCGTCGTCTTTGTGGATGATGTGAATGAAGCGCCAGTGTTGGTCTTGGCTTCGACGCTAAATCTGAGACTCCCGGAAAACTCCGCCCCTAACGTTTTGATTGGGCAAATACGAGGTGTTGATCCTGAAGGAGACGCGTTTTCCTTTGCGCTGCAAAGCACGACGCCAGTCCCCGACGCAATTTGGATCGCTGGAGACGGTTCTATCTACTCTGGCGAGGAACAGTGCGACTTCGAATCGTTGGTGCGTCTCCAGAACGGCGCGTCGGAGTCTTCCTTGAGCACTCCGATCCTGAACGTTCAAGGATTCATTGTCACGGTTGACCACGTCTCAGTTCCTTTTCAAGTGAACATTACGGTGACGGACACCGCAGAGCTGCCTCAGTTCAAGTATCGCGACTACAAAATGGCCGTGCACGAACTAGCGGAAACCAACGCTTTGGTCGGCATTGTCCACGCCACTGACGCTGACTTCGGCGATACCCTCACCTACTCCATGGCGAGCACTGATTTGGATGGGGGCAGCGTCGCGGACATCTTCGCCATCGACTCGAGCTCAGGAACGTTGACTCTGCTCCAGAAAGGGAAACTGGATGTAGAGGCAAAGCCTGTCTACAACCTCACGGTGCTGGTGACGGATTCCACGGGACTGTCAGATACTGCTGCAGTCGGCGTTGTCGTGCTGAATGATAACAATCCTCCAGTTTGCCCGATTTTGCATTGTTGGGTGGCCGAAAACTCTCCATCCATTCAGAGTGGATTGCCGGGCACGCAGGGACCTTGCCGCCTCCTCGTGAAAGACGCCGACGTTGGGCAGGATCATGTGTTCCTGCGGATTTCTGAAGACGCCGATGGGGACCCATTCGCAATAGATTACGGGACCGGAGCTATTCAATTCAATGCTGGGCGAGCGTATGCGGATTTCGAACAGCAAAGCGAGCATCGCTTTCGGTATCAAGCAAACGATGTGCCGGCGACTGGGACTGCCTCGCTTTCGTGCTCGAATGAAGTGGTGATCACAGTGATTGATGTCAACGAAGCTCCTCGCGTGGACAACAGCTCGGCTCTGTCAGTTGTTGAGAACGCAGCTGCTGGAACAAGTGTTGGGAATGTGAACGCTTCGGATGAAGACAAGGGAGACGTGCTCCACTTTGCATTGCTTTCAGAGAAGTCCCCGTTTGCATTGGATGCAGAGACCGGACTGCTTCGAGTCGCGAACGCGTCGTTACTCAACTTTGAGCAGCAAAGCTCAGTGAGTATCCAGGTCGCTGTGACCGATACGTCCGGGTTCCGAACCTCGACGAGCATATCCGTGACCGTCTTGAACACGAATGACGTGCCTGAGCTGGACGCTGCTGTGTTTTATGCGGACGAGTTTGCGGCATCGACGCAGTCGACGTCGAACGGTTCTTTACAAACGCTGGGGGCGATGCATTGTGCAGATGAAGACTATGGTGATGAACTTCGCTTCGAGCTCCTCAACTGGAACTCGGAGTTTACCATCGAGAGCAAGAGCGGGTTGGTGTACGCACGGACCGAATTGCTCGATTTTGAGACCCAGCGTGAGTATCTACTGGAAACCCAATGCTCGGATGGACAGGCAACGACAAGCGCGATCGCCCGAGTCGTGGTAGTGAACATCAACGAAGCACCGATCGTGAAGAACCAAACGTTTCGAATTGCCGAAAATTCCCTCCCCGGCGCGCTGATCGGCGTGGTTACGACTTCCGACCCTGAGCGAGACGATCCACACTACTTGACGGTCAGCGCCTCACCAACGTGCACGCAGACCGTTTTTGCTCAAAAGTTGCAAGAATCGACGATGAGCTTTTCCACTTCGGACGACTTCGAGTGGATCTCGTTCCCGGACTCGTTGACCGACGCTTTCGTTGTCGCTGGACCAAGCACTGCGTCCGTAACGAATGCGACGCTAACCTTTGCAAGCGCGGGGTTCATGTTTGTGCTGCTTGACCAAGATGTACCGGAGATCCCACAGTGGATTTCCGCTGGTGGATTTAGTATGGTGACCGGAGAAAGCGTTGTGGCACAAAGCAGCAGCAGCAAACTGGAGTTCGACATCTTCGTCAAGTCGGTCGCTGCAGGGTTGTTCACTGTGCCGACCGTCGGAGGAGCAAGTTTTACCAGTGCGTTTTACGTATTTGGAGCGTATCCTTCACCACTCGAATACTTTGTGCATGGGAAATCGAGCGCCGGGTTCGAAGTCAGCAGCTCGGGCGAACTCTCCCTCTCAAGTGGCGCCAAGCCATTCGATTTTGAGACCGCGACCTCGCAGAACCAACCGCTCAGCTTCTACGTCGCTGTGTCCGATCACCATGGCTTGACGAGTGAAGCTGCGGTGTTCGTATACGTGGATGATGTGAATGAAAAGCCTGTTTTGTCAGATCTGCATTTCCAAATCGCTGAGAACCCTGGCGATGGCGCCTGGATCGGAACGCTCCTTGCCGTCGATCCAGACGCAGGGGATAGCGTGACGTATTCTCTGGCGTATGAGTCGTCTTCGGTCTTGGTTTCGTCCACGGGGAACGTGTCTGTTCTCAACGCTACTGCTTTCGACTACGAGTCGAAGGCGTATCTCACGATAAAAGTGCGCGCAACGGACACGCAGGGTCTGTATGACGAGCAGGAGGTGCAAATTCACATCCTGGACGTCAACGAAGCCCCAGTGTTCAGTAGCCCGTATTTCTACCTGACCGTCTCGGAGAATACTGCGGTGGGCACAGCTTTTGGCACCCCGATCCATGCAACGGATCAAGATGCTGGCCAAACGAACAATCTGCGGTACGAACTCGTCCAAAAGGATGCAGGCGCGTTCCCATTCCGTCTTGAAGGGTGCTCCGGACAGCTCGTCGTCCAATGGGGGACACTGGATTATGAAGTGAAAAATGCGTACGTGTTCGAAGTCCGCGCAACGGATCCGGGCTACCCAAGTGCATTGACGGCGACAGCCCAGGTGGAAGTTCGCATTGCCGATGTGAACGAACCCCCAGTGTTCGGCAACATGTCCAAGTTTTCCGTCGCAGAAAACGCGCTCAATCATACTCGAGTTGGGCAGGTGGTCGTGACCGATCCCGATAAGCAATCAGTACTGACGTTCAGCACGAATGCCAGCGAGTTTGTACGCATTTCGTCCGATGCCTGGCTGACCACGGCAACGTCGCTGGATTTTGAAACGATGCCGACGCTGTACGTCCTTGTGACAGTGCGCGACAACGGTGTGAGCTGTTACGGCGTCGATACGGACGAGTGTGCTCCGATCACGGTCTCGACTGTCGTTGTCGTGTCGATTGCAGACGTGAACGAGCCACCGCAGCTGGTCGCGGACGCGTTTTCGATCCGAGAGAATTTAGTCATTGGGACGCTTGTTGGACGACCGCTCCAAGTGGCTGACGCCGACGGAACTGTCGGAGACGCGTGGGGGTTCTCGATCGTATCCAGCATCGACGACGACGCTGGAGCTGTGTTTGGAATTCGCGAAAATGGACAGTTGGTGACTCTTGTTTCGCTAGACTACGAGGACAACTCACGCTATGAGGTGCAGGTGGCGTACTCGGATGGCGAGTTTGAAACCTCGGAGACTATCATCATCTCCGTTATTGACGTGAATGAGCCTCCAGTGGTGCCGACAGGTCAGAGGGGATCCGTCGCTGAAAACGCAGCCGCCGGGACGCCGGTCTTGACTGTCGCGTTCGCAGATCCGGACGCTTCGTCGACAAATGTGTTCGCGCTGACCAGCACCTACCTCCCTTTTGATATCGATAGTCAAACAGGGGTTATCAAGACCACGCGTCCACTGGACTACGAAAAAGATCCGCAAACCTTCGAGCTTGGCGTCCGCGTTTGCGACAAAGATATACTCACACTCTGCGGTCAAGAACTGGTGACCGTCGCGGTACTGGATGTACCGGAGGCGCCGAGCATGAGCAGTGTAAGCTGCGCTGTGGTTGAA
Source organism: Globisporangium heterothallicum (assembly GCA_023334155.1). Classification (NCBI taxonomy): domain Eukaryota; phylum Oomycota; class Peronosporomycetes; order Pythiales; family Pythiaceae; genus Globisporangium; species Globisporangium heterothallicum. The sequence goes on from JAASGH010000406.1 coordinate 11,410, forward strand.
AACACTGCTGAGATCCTGAACCGAGAGCGCACTGTACAATGCAGCTTCACAGCAACCGACCCAGACGCGAACTCGTGCTCGCGGTACGAAATTGCTGGAAACTCTCTCTTCATGCTGGTTCAGCCAGTCACCATCAACGGGAACCCGACTCGAGAAGTTCTTGACAAAACCGTGTGCACCAATGCCAGCGTGAACCTCGTGTGGCACGGCGGGAGCTTCTACGCACAGTCCATCCCTGACTACGAAGAAGCAGCGCAGCACATCGTTCCAATCACCATCTACGATCCGACGTTTGAGACGACCGGTTTGTTTTCGCAGAGTTACATTACCGTCGATGTCATTGATGCAAACGATTGCCCGACAATGGCGTTCGAGAAGTTTACAGTTCGAGAAAGGTCGCCACTTGGGACGCTCGTCGGATACCCTCTTCCCGGAAAAGATCAGGACTACGGAGATGTGCTTTCGTATTCAATTGTGGAGGCAAGCGCTCCGGATGGTCTCATTCAAATTGATAGGTCTTCGGGTCAGTTGAGCATCGGCAGGGATCCGCATGACGACGAGCTGGTCTATCCTTCAAGCTACACCGTACGTGTGAATGTTACGGACCGAGCGCAATGCACCAGTGGTGCGGTGATCACTGTCGCCACTACGAACGCTAATTTCCCTCCCGCATGGTCGTCGTCCCTGCCAGCAGCTGTTCTTGCCAGTGAAAACGTAGCTGCTGGGACCCAGATTGGTTATTCACTCTCGCAGTTTGCAAGCGATGCAGACAATGACACGATTCAGTTCGCGTTGCAGTCGAAAGCGGATACGCTCTGTGCGGATACGTTTGTTCTCGGCGGATCTGATGGCAAGTTGGTGGTACGGTCCGGCCAGACGCTCGACTTTGAGCGCCGCAATGCGTACGTCTGTACTATAGTAGCCTGTGATCCGTCTAATGCGTGCAGCGTGAGGGATATTAAGGTCCAAGTGCAGAATGTGAACGAGCCACCAGTGTTCAGCGAGAGCGCAGTGAGTTTTGAGGTCCAAGAGAACCAGCCAGCGCAATCGGTTGTGTCACGGTGTCTGAGTGCGGTAGACCCTGATATCGGGGACGGCAAGCTGCTGCAATACGGTCTGAAGTGTTCCACAGCTGCAGACTGCAGCCCTTTCGCGATCAAGGTCGAGCAAGACTGCAACCAGACTGCGTGTGCGCGCATTCAAATGCCAACAGGTCTGGACTTTGAGGCTCGCAGTGAGTACAGATTCAGTCTGGTCGCAACGGACCCCCAGGGACTGACCGCGACTACGAGCGTCACAATTCGAGTGATCGATGTGAACGAAATCCAGTCGTTCGCTGGTTTTCCTTCTACCCTCAGCGTTACTGAGAACGCTGCCATTGACACGCTGCTCTTTACAGCCAAAGCCGCCGACCCAGATGTTGGCACCGTAGCGTACAGCTCAATGCAGTACTCGTTGGAATCGATTTACCCGACAGACATGGGCTGGTTTCGGATCAATGCAGATACAGGCGAAGTGTTCGTGAATGGACGGATCGATTACGAAGCGGTGCAGCGTTTTACACTCACGGTCCTGGCCAAGGACACGAGTGCAGCCCCATTGAATATCACGTCCCAGTGTGTTGTGACAGTGGTAGACGCTCAAGACACGACGATCGATGGCATAACACTACCCGCCGGAACAGCGACGCTGTCAACTATTGGAGGAGAGGTAGTGGATCTGGTTGGCACGAATATAGGGTTCAAGCAGCGGTCGGAGAGCTCTGTGACGATCAAGAAACTCGAAGTGCGGTACGGCACGTATGGCTCTGGACTGCCATTCGTCGCCAGCGATTGTTCCCTCGTCAACGGGAACACTGATGTACGATGCACGACTGGAGCTGGTGTTGGAGTCAATTTGTACTGGAGCGTCACGCTCGTGGTGAATGTGCCGACACTTGGTGATAAGACATTCTCGGCGACTTCTAGCTTCGCGCTAGCGTCCTACACGGCGCCTTCGGTTTCCTCCGTGGTTTGTCCGACTTCCTTCCCGACTGGAGGAAGCAATGTGTCCAATGTCATTGTCCTCGGGAGCAATTTTGGGAAGGAGAACGTTTCCACCTTACCGTCGCCTGAGGTTCGCTATGGGAACAACTTGAAGGCTGCAAACTGTCAACTGGTTGATGCTGTGAACGGATACCAGGCGATTTCGTGTCACAG